>UYYF01005150.1:468-13183 GCA_900618365.1 Thelazia callipaeda
TACATTCACTTAACACATCCACATTCACACACCACATCCACACTTACGACAAACAGCATTTGCACTCACACATCCACATTCACATCCACACATAACATACTCATTCACGCACACATTTTCATGCTCACATCCACACTTTCTTTCTGAATTATAGCTGTTTAAAACGGTTTTCGAGGTTATAAACCAATATCTCTCCTTAATTTGACAAGCAGTTGAACAGTTGCTGCGGTACGCGAAAAGAAATATTTCTTTGATACTGGTAATACACATGATGGAAATATATTTGCTTGTACGAAAAATTGTTTTTCAAATTAGCATTTTTCTTGCTTCTTCCATCTATTCAGACATGGCTTGAAATTTTGGTAGTAGGCGGGCTTCACATTTCGCTTTTCAGACCTCTGCTGAATTGACGGAACCTTTCTTATTCATTCGAGCGCAATGTTTCAGTTGCCACCCAGTTTCACATTTCCTCATTTGAAATGTGAACCTCAAATTAGTATTTTTCATTATTGATTTGCGTGAACAGTCAATGAGACGGTTAGTGAAAACAGGCGTTGTTAAATTTCAAAGTACTGCGTCAGTAAAAAGAATTTAGGTGTATTGTCTGAGATTGTCACCTACCTTGCTTATTGTTTGAATTATCTGTTGTCTATTTTTGTTAATAGTTCTGTTGCCTTTAATTCATTGCTGTTTCTGAACGAAGGATAAGAAACTTCATAACGGCCGCTGTCTGGAATAAGTCACAATAACTAGTTTATTGTTTATAGTTTGTTCAACTTTTGAACTTTTACTTACCATTTTTTCTCAAAATGATGTGTAGGAAACTTCAGTTTACATTTTATTATAATTCTGAAAAAGCTCACCGCTTATATGTCTTAGCTCCATGCAGTTCAATATCTTATGAAGATCAGTTTGTCCGATTCTTTTCCTTTTGTATTTGTCTTCATTCTTTCTTATTATGCAAAGTATTTGACCTACGCCCCCTTTCTTACCTTTTCTTATATCTATCGTTGATCATTCTGTTCATATTAGCATATTTTTTGGAGATATTCAAATTAATTCCTATTTTTGTCTATTTTTCAAACCTGCTTTAAAAGTTGTCACTTTTGTACAAAAATATTAATGACAACTTTTTGATTTACAATACTTTCATCGCTCATCTTATATGAAACGAGGTTCAGCATTTAATTGGTACATTTAATAAAACTGTCACCACTGCTCGCATTTAATTTCATCTTTTTTGGAGCACAGTGCAATCTCTTCGCTAAGGAAAAGCAGCTCAATGATTATGTCACTTCCTAACGATAATAAACTTTCTTACATCAAAGCTAGTGCTGAACTTCATTTTTCAGATGTCACAGTTTTGAAAAATAAAAAGAAAATAACATACACTTCAAGGTAATAAGTTGAATTGCGCATTAACCACTCTTTTAAAGCTGTGGTTCATGCTTATAAAGTACACTACATTTCAACCAAATAATTTGTACAACACAAACCTACAAAATATTTCACAGAAAGTAGAAAATAAACAATGATGTTGCAAACATTAAATAACAAAAACTTTCTATTTCATCAGTTCATATACAGAATACTAATTTAAACACTAACTTGCACATGTATTCAAACGAGAAAGCATTTATTTGTCTACTAGTTGGTTTTTAATTCAAACATTCTATTGACCAACCATACATAAATGCTTTCTCACCATTAAAAAATGAATAATGATTTATGCAACCTGCATTCTTGACCATTATTTCTGTCTTTTCTTCCAGATTTACTTCACTGACTAAGCTTCATTAGCTCCATGATTTTCATTTTGAGTGTTGATCGAGGAGAAATACTGTAACACATTCTTGAGCCGTTGTGTAACTTTCTTTTCCATACTTTAGATATGTGCGTGGACTGCAAGTAAAAAGAGTGATCAAAGATTTCGCATAATAAATTTTTTGCTTTACAAATTGTTTGCCGAAAACAGCACAATTCTTTTTTTCAAACATAAATAACAATGCCACAAAATACTGTAATGAATTTCTGACCTCATGTTCCTCCTGTAATCATTCACAATAAGCATATGTTGTAGTAAACGTTTCAAACTCGTTTCCCTCATTTCAATTCGGCTGACTTGTGCCCACTTCAACTGTTTCATCCCTCTTGCTGCTATTGTTTTCAAGTTTTCCAGCAGCAGTAAATACTTGCAGCTTCCAGATGCTATAATGTAGCAATAATGACCAAAATGATAATCATATGAAACAAGAGATCACTTGAAAAGAGCGGCTTATGTTTCTAATGCTCAATTAATCTAAAACTTACAGTTAGTACGGCTTCACATGTTGCCAGCACTAAATGCTTGTTGTTGCTACGTTTCATACATTTCAAAGCCGCACTCACTGCCCCACACTTCTACTGCCGTAATTCAATTTCATACATTCACGACAGTTCATTTTGAGTGGATATATTTTTAATCTAAAAAAAATATATTCTAAATCATTTAAAAACTATATAAACCTGCTATGCTATAATGTTTAAAGCTGTTTAATCAAATTGAGTTATTTAACAGAAATGAACCAAACTAAGCTAAAAATATGTTCTCAGTCATTTTATAGCTATAATTTTTCAAAGTTACATCACGAAAATGGATAAATAAATATACAATCTATACAAAAAAACTAGACCTTTTTGGAATGGAAGCGATGGTATGGAGAAGTGATTTCTAGAAAGTTCTATGACATGGGTACTTTGTATAACTATTTATGATGTAGGAATGATGTGTAATATTTCATAGTCTAATTGCATCTTCAAGTTACGCAATCAATCTAAAACTATGTGGTGTAGTGTAGATCAAGTATTTTTCGCACCATCTCCCAAATGCCGTTATCAAATCAAGATGTAGTGCTTTCTTCATTATGCAAAGTATGGCGTCTAAGTAAGTGCATCCCTTCACCCCTTGCTTTCTGGTGTTTAGAAACAAAAAATTTATCAAGCCTGCTTTATTTAATATTCATTTTCTAATTAAATAAATATAGGGCAATTTTTTTGCTAATTTTTCTGTAGTTTGTTAGGGGAATTAATTGTTAATACATGTCATTGTCATTTTATTTAAAAATATTTGTTAATCGTAATATTGTGATCTTTATTGTTGTTTACTCTGCTCTTGCATTTGCTGTGAATAAAATTTGAAATAATCGCTGTGTTTGCTTCGTACATCTAATGATAACCAAAAGAACAATAGTACATATACAAAATAAATTATTATAATGCAATGGTTTTTTTTTTTGCTTAAAACGACAAGATTGCGCAAATGTTTGACCCAATACATCTCATCATATTCCGCAAGCAATGAAATCTGTTACAATAAAAAAGGAGGGAAGTGTCCACTTGCAACCACAGTAGTGAACACTTTTAGGTGGAAATATTTGTTAATAACGAAGTTAAATGTCGGAAAAATAAATGAGTTTCAGCATAAGTTGGAATTTTATTAGGATTGGTTATATTTGCTTCTTCAAACGAGATTCGTGTCAATCCTATGCATGATTTAAAGTATATTTTCTCTGAAACTTATTGCTTTTGGTATTGCGCTGAACATAAACAGTACGTATTTTGAATTCAATTTTTAATCATTTGTTCTGGAAAAGGCAAATTCAGTGAGTGCTATTCGTACAAAAATAAAATTCAGACGACTGTTTGTTTCTCTTCGACATTAATTAATCGAAAGTCCAAACAAGATTTGTTAACACGCAGATAACATTTATATATAATTATTTGCATGTATGCATTCGAATTTAGGGACGAGTTCAATTGTTTTCACCTACCAGTAACTTTTGTAGTATTCTTACTTCATTCAGTTTTTATCTCTGCTATTTTTTATCAATTTCAAAAATATATTATTTAAATGTTCTGCACGAGAACAACCACATAATAAAAAGAGTGTACATTCTGTTCCTATAATACTAAAATACTAACAATTATGAATCGTAATTTATTCTATACACTTTTTTCACCAATATTAACAAGCTTTGTCATCAGTAATGATATCATTAATATTTTCTGTAACTAATGAGATATACAAAATAGTACTGAATATGAATCGTTCCCAACATAAATATCTCATAATATGAATGCATAATGATTATGCACAACAACAATATGCAACAGAATAAGTGATTAATTCCATCTCTACTTACAACTATACTTTTGTTGACTATTTGTGCAAAAAAAATCTTAAGAAATAAAGTTATCGTAAAATGTTGATAAAATATTAAGATTTTAAACAACCGAAAATATGACCAATTAACAAAGCTGACCAACCAACAACCATTTCTATGAAAGTGATCTCTTTCACTTCTGTACCACATTCATGAGTTATGTTCCTTGCTTTACATTGTGCGAGAAGTCCCCTATCAACTTTCTTGTTTTTAATCACCACAATGCATTTACTGCGCTCTATCAAAGGAAAGCAAAAGTTCGGCTTCGATATAGCTCTGTTAATTTCACAAAATTCGGAAAATTGTTGCAAACAGCAAATCGAGTGTGAAGATCATTCACTATTCAAAGCATTGACTACTTCATACACTTGACGCATTCTGTAGTCTTTAGAAAGCACTGAGGGACCTAATAAATCACTAACTCACTAAACTGTTATTAATCTAAATTCCTGATTTATTTGATTGTAATCAGTTCTTTGCTTAGTCGACGAACACGCTGATATTTATTTCATTTGTGATTAAGACTGTATGTGATGAACAGATTATCTTACGTGAACTCTCTAAACTGCTATCTCTGATAAATTTAGTATGATAGTCCAGAGGATGTACCTGACGTGTTGAGTTTAGTACATTCTCTAAGCTAATGACTGCAGAATAATGCTCATAAATAGATATGTCTGATTTCATTTCAATGCCAGATTTATCCTCAAATTTGTCTGTTTCATTCTCAGAGATACTTGGCACATTCCCGAAACGATTTCCTTTGCATATTTCAATACTTTCCTTGCATAATTGGGTGCATTTTTCAAACGTTTACGTGGATTTCTTTTTCTCCACACTTTTTTCCAGAACTATTGATGAAATATTGATAATGGCAAAGGGAGGAAATTAGTTCGTCTCCCACTATTTCATGGAAAACCGCCACTTTTTAGGCCACCCTACTGCGCGCGTATTTTTCCAATAACACTGACTACTGCTTACAAGAGGAGCATTAATTAAGTTATCATTTTACGGTTTATCAAATGTTTACGCCATGCAATCTCAAATCCCAACTATTGTACGCCAATTGTATATGCGCATGTAGTGTTGGTTATTTTTGCTTTAACGCTGTGGACGTGTGCGTGTATTCATATTGCCATGCTTAACGGTGTGCAGTGATTACAGATATTCTGCAATTGTAAGCTAAAGCGCTAATTTGCATCGTTCCTTTCTTTATATTACTGTCTCAATAGGATCGTTTAGTAAGTATTAGCTAGCTAAATGATGCATATTTTTTTAATTCTGATATAAAATTGAAGCGCAGTACAATTTACTTCTGTTCATTATAGAATGGTGTAATTTTTTCAATATATCGAAAACCAAAGTTCTAATTAAACTACCTTTCAAACATTCCCAAGTGAATGAACGAAGATTTTTCAGTCCATTCAATAAATAAACAGAAGGAAATCCATTTTCAGCAAAATCAATTTTTAAAAATTAATTTGCGTGCTGAATCCTATACTTCGGAAGTATAAAAATATATTTGAACGTTTGGGAGGAAAGGTAAAGGATTTATTGTAGTCGAACTAATTAGTAATCATTAAAATGCATTGACCTAGTTAAACTCTAATAGATTCAATTTTTTTTCACACAAGCCTTATTTATTTGATGTGAGTTTAAAATGTATTTTTATAGTTTACGTTTTATTGCCGAGTTAGCAACAGTAGGAATCGTAGTTCATTTTACTAGCGTATCTTAGATAAAAATTCGTTTCAGAAATGTTTCTAGCGTTGATTTTCGCCCTCACTTTTTTTATTTTGTTAAAATTTATCAAACGATTCACACGTGATACCCCTGGAAATTGTTTCCTGAAAATGATCTGCACTGGCAAATCTCGTGATGTTTCATTATCACCTAAGGAGGTGCGTGATATCCTGCGCATTAAGTTTGTTTCCGCTTGTTATAATTCATTTGTTAGAATTGACTTGTGAGCATATTGCTGCTAAAGCTCAGGTTCATATTATTAGGTTTGCCAAAAGAATATCATAGTACAGTTCGTTAGTTCGAATATAAGCCTTCATGATGACAACTGTAATTGATTTGGGAATCAAACTATCGTTACAACTTTTCTGAATCTTGTAGATTCGATTCTTCGATTGCCCACGAACAGTGGGATGTCATTGTGATTGGTTCAGGTATGTCAGGATTGACAGTGGCTAGAGTACTGACAGCCTCAGGTCGTAAAGTATTGGTATTAGAACAGCATGAACGAGCAGGTGGTGCTTGTCATACATTTGAATTAGACAAATATGAATTTGATGTTGGTTAGTTTCTGAGTTTTATCATAAAGTTTTATATTTTATTAAATTTCACATTATAGTCACTCCTAGATAAATAGTTGATGGTGCTTCCTTGCTTCGATTTGCCTTGCAATTTTCGGACTTAACATTCTAAATCAGTTGCTTGCGATTTCAAAATTATTGATTTAGTTTCTAAAAATTGTAATTAACACCTAACATAATGTATACTGTGAAAAATTAACAAATTTTGCTGATAACATTGATTTGTTTGGTCATTAATGCTTTTTTAAAATATAGTTTCTCTCTGTAATTTTTTCGCTGTTATTTTGTTTTGAAGGATTTTTTGGATTTTAGGTTTACATTTTGTGCAGGATATGTATCCTGGCAAAGAATTATATCATATTTGCTCTGCTCTCTCTGATTCGCAAATTCAGTGGCAAAAAATGGATGATCCGTTTGACCATGTATGGTTCGATTCTTGAAATGTATTAAAAACGGATTAAGTGTTAACTAGATTTTTAGCCAAAAACTTTTTATAAAATTTGTCATTTGAAGATAATCATTGGACAACGATCATATCATCGAAATGTTGGAGATAGCAATAATTTCAGAGATCAGTTGAAATCTTGGTTTCCAAATGAAGTAGAAAATATTGATCATTATTTTAGATATGTTGCTGTGAGTTTCTCTAAATTAAATAAAAAAAAATTTTCATCATTTATGTTTAAATGACGAGAAAATCTTAGTTATTTGGTAATCAATGATTGTTTTTGGAAAACAAAAGATTGTCTACTATTTAAATTATTTTTCGTAGAAAGTAACTTCATTTTCTACGTTCAGTATTATTTGAGTATTTTGATTTATCATCTACTGCATGAATAAGAGACTTTTTTAAAACTCATTTTCTATTTATAATATATTCCGTTATTCGTATATCTCATATTTGTGAGAAATTTACGAAATAAATTTGTTTTTAGAAATGTCTGAATATCAATTTATGGTGGCTGATTGCTGCGAAATTGATGCCACTACCTTTCATTCGTGTCATATCTTATTTCGGCTGCATCAATTTTTTCACCAGTTTATTCACATATTTAGAAATGAAATTGTTGGACGTGATGAATAGTTTCAAATTAAGTGCTGAAGTAAAAACCGTTATCAGTTATTATTTTGTCAATTATGGTCAGTGTTTAAGATGCATGACTAATTTCAATCTTTTCAATTTGAATCCAATTTTCTTGCATATTGCTCAAATTCAGTTTTATATATCTTATTTTACTTTTCTTATTCAACAAGTTTTGCTTAGCGAAATTTTTTGGTGATAAAATTCATTTAACTTCCATTTCTACCTTTGGCTTGAATAGGCGTTCCACCGAATCGTGCATCATTTCTCCAACATCATTTGTTCTATATGGAAAGTGGATACTATCCAATTGGTGGTGCTTCCCGTCTTATGGCTAGTATAGTGAGATCAATAAATAAATTTGGTGGAAAAGTAGTTGTTCAGGCTGATGTAAAACAAATTATCTTTGCTGACGGCAAAGCTGTTGGTGATTAATTTTAATTTTACGTTTTTGTATAGAAATATTGCTTTATGTGACTGAAAGGTTTTACTAAAAAATATTTTTTAACCTTCGATAACTGGCAATACATGCATCTGCAGAATATTAAAATATCAGTGAGACATTAGTACTTATCAGTCGGCTTAGATGCTGATTGTTCTCTTCTGCAACTTCATCCATTTGCAAATCTTCAGTATTTAGGAGTTGCAGTCAAAAGTGGTTCTTCTGAATATTTTGTTCAAGCTCCACTGATTGTTTCCACAGCATCAATCGTCAAGGTTTTCAATGAATATATACCACGGACTATTGCACAAAAATCAGGTAGATTTTCTGAAATGATTGTGAGTGATTTAAAGATGATCAGTGAATAACGTTTCTTACTAAAATATATTTTCATTTTTATAGCATTGTTTAAAGTCGTTAACCGAATTCAGTCAATGGAATATGCCAAAGTTGGAGTATTCCAAGCATATATTGGCTTGGATCGCACATCAGAAGACCTTTGTTTACCATCCAGTAACTATTTCTGGTCCAGAAACAACGATCCTTATGAATTTGATCGATATTTAAAGTTGGTAATAATCATTTTTGTAATACAAAATAGATAACCACCACTTAATGTAAAATGTTGGTATATGATATCCTTAATAAGTTAACTAAAAATGTGATATCAAAGTATTTATTAATTAGTATCCAAGTATTTATCAGTAAGTTAATTAAAAATGTGCCATGATAGTTAATAGGTCGAAACTGCAAATTTTCTTAATAAAACTTATATCAAAAATGATTTATTATAACGAAGGCCACATAATTTACTTTAGTTTGCCATTGTCATCAGCTTTGGAATACGGATGCCCACCCCAATTATATATTTCTTTTCCTTCAGCAAAAGATCCAACATGGAATGAGCGTCATCCAGGTAAAAGATATAACATTTTTCAATTCAATATTGAAGCGATATGATTGATATAGGTAGGAAGAATTACATATATAGGATTGTGCTCATCATACTTTTACAAACGTGATGTCAGACTGTATTTCAATTTTATTTTTATAAAGTTTTGATCAACGCAGTAAAATTTGAACTGTTGGTTTATATGATATTCGAATGTTTGTTAACAAACAATCAAGACGATGCGGACTAGAACTTATTCTTTTAATAGATACGATTAATTTTAAAATTTGTGTATATGAAGTGTATTAATGGCAAATTTAATATCTGTTTTTATTTTTAGGTGTTTCAACTTGCCAGCTAATTTCATTCATAAGTCCTCGTTTCTTCGAAAACTTCAAAGTTTCTTCTAAAAAAAAAACCAAAAAACGGTCAAATTTAGGGGATTACACTGAACTAAAATCTCAGATTGGTCAGATGCTGGTTGATCAGTTTTTAAAAATATTTCCAAACCTGAAATCACACGTATGTCTTAACTTTCAATGTTGGTAAAATGATTTTAAAGAAAATGAATGGATTTGTATATGCTTAATGGCTTTTCAAGATCTTTTATAAGGCGGCGAAAATTCGGGTCATAAATTATTTGTTTCATTCAAACATCGTTTGAATCTTTTAGAAAACTATTGGTATAAAAAGGCTACTCATTTTCATATTGCATTTAAGATGGCACTCGTTGAATTTTCAACTCCATTAACCCAACAGTATTATATGCAAAATTCACATGGTGAATTTTATTCCTTAACACAAGAAGTTCATCGATTTAGGCTTGAATTCTGGCATGAACTACGATGTAAAACAGATTTACCTGGTTTATACCTTTCAGGTCAAATTATTCCTTTAAATATCTGAAGTTTATTAGATTAATTTAGGAAAGAGCATAATTTTACTTTATGATTAAAATCGGAATTATATTTCCAATTTTGATTCTCTCTCTATTGACTTTTTTCAGATATTTTAATTATCTCTAAAAATTATAGATGAATCTCAGAAACCATACTTTACTGCTATTAAAAACTTCAAATATCTGAATTTATTGTGATGAATAGTGTAATTAATCAGATACATTTAATAACTTTAATCAGATACAATTATGCTCTCTGTAGTCTGCTGTGAAGCACAGTATTTTCAACGATATATGATAAATTATCACGCCCACGGGTACGACAAATATTGTATTGTGGTATTGTTTCTTAGGGGGATTTTATACATTCTATGCAAAGGAAACATGAATTTTGGTCATTCAATTTTTTTAGGACAAGATGTGTTGTTTTGTGGAATTGGAAGTGCAATGCATAGTGGATTGATTACAGCTGGAACTATATTGGGTCGCAATTTAAGAAAAGATTTACAAGAAGCATGCAGAGCTCAAATGCTTTTGATGGATAAACAAAAGTAATGGTTAAAGAACGAGTTCGCAGCTTGTAGTTACTGATAAGTCCGTCGCAATCACTGTGGCCATCAGAGATGATTATCATAAACTTGAAACTTTATCATTTGCACTGTCAAATTACAATGTAAATGCTCAGTCTTTAGTTTTTAAAAATTAGAAGATGAATCTCTTGATTTGCAGATATTCAAAAACTACATATAATTTGATCTGATCATGACAGTTATTACTTACAGTAACTTTTAAAAGCATTCTTTGGTTCGTGACAAAATTTGTTCAAATTGTTTTTTTTTTTTAATACATATGCAAATTGCCTCCTGATAATATTCCCGCTAATGTATGGTTACAAATCTTTTAGAAAGCTTCTATTTGCAAGATTATTGATTAACTGTTTTGTCGTTTCAAGAATTTACAATTCCAGTATTGAAGTTCCTAATTTGTTAGTCTTATATAGTGTCTAGCTCCATCTGCAATACTGCATTTTTCTGCATTGCATGTGTGTTTATTCATGCAAATATTTGTTTCCTTCCAGTTTCATCAAATTTATAGATTGAGCATTTTCTGTTTTTTTTTTTGAAGCCTCATGTATACTATTATTGTAAGTTGTATCATTTGTTGCGAATAATTTAATTCTCAGTACTTCGTCGCTTCGTAGACAGGGTTTTCTTGATTTCTAGAAATATGATTTTACCTCATGTTTCTCATAAGTCATGTATAACTCCTGTTCTGTTTTGTCTGATGGTTGTGGTAGTCAGATTAGTACCTTATTTTCTAATATGCTCGCTATATCTTTTCGAGTTAATAAGTATCAATTTTTACATCTCGCTGTTCAATTTTTTATGGAACAATTGCTTCGCACGTAATAAATTACTAGGAGCTCAGCATAGTTCAGTCAATAAAGAGCTGAAAATACAGGTCGGGAAATTTTTACTAGCAGTAGCATTTGAATGTTAGTATTTTAACTCTATAATGTTACTGGAACGTTTGCATTTTTACTCTGTACTGTTACTGGAAGGAAGAATTAACAAATATTTGGTTGGAAAGCAGTAGGGACATTTTTTAACTAGCATATAGTAGAAGTAAGCATTTTAATCAGTGATAGATTTCTAACAATACTAGAAATGCAGCAAACCGTATTTATAACGAAAACAAAAAAGCAATTATAAGAGTGCTTGAACAATCAACTGCAATTTGCTTCATTTCATTCATTAGCGTTAAGTCCGTTATCCCTAATCAAAAATTTTCCATCCTCTCAGGTATTTGACTGACAGTGCATTTCTACATCACTTTTGTTGCAATACACAATTGGACATCACAAGAATAATCAATCACTTACTTGAGTGATATACTTTGAGTTTTCAACAGAACAGTGAAGACAACATTAGTTGACAAGATTGACTGCTGCTTTACATATATTGCCTTACATATGCTTACGCAACATATATAATTTTAAACTTTATTTAGCAATAAAAACAGAGATGCTGATAACAAAAGTCGGTGCATAAATGTTTGAAAAGTGAGAACTAAAATACAAGTGCACTTTGTGCTAAATAGTTCACATAGGTTTAAAACCCACAAATGAACGAAAAGCACTCACAGTAATCATAAACAACCCACAATTTCTCTTCAATGCATGGCACTTGGTGCTACAACAATTTACATAAATTACAACACACAAATTAACGGAAAAACAATACACATTCCCAGGCACATGGAAGGCAACGGATATATCACACTTTACTGCTTAAGGAAAATAATGTTGAGAGGTACTGAGTTTCCAAATGCTCACTTCTATTACTATATGATATGACATAAAAGCCAAATCAACCGAAAAATTTTGCCTATATACTTTCAAATCACTATTATTTCCGTTGCCAGAACCTTATTTGGATAAAATTCCCTGAAATAATGAAGTAACAATGAGAATCAAATATTTACGATCATAGTTAAAATCTTTACTGCTAAAAATCTTAAAGTTAATTCTAGGTAACAATATCTTAATGAAAATGTATATGCAAGAAAATCACAATAGTTGTCATAACTATGATGAATTTTTGGCATCTCCGCTTTCAAAAAATGCTTTTAAAATGACTGAAAAAAGAGTAACAATTCTTTCTAAACTATCAAAGAGTTATACTTTGAGAAAAGGAAAAGAGATATCCATAATTTTAAAATTGATCAAAAAATGCTTTACACTGCTGCTTTCTTACAAAATATGGAACTTAAAGACATGTCCAACTCTAGTCTTAATAATACAGCTTAGTTGCAGGTAAGCAAAAATAAATAAGATACAAATAAGACAGCATCATGTTGATAAGGAATAAGAATATTAA
>UYYF01005151.1:2746-13148 GCA_900618365.1 Thelazia callipaeda
ATTTCTTATTTACAATCTACAAATTGACGCTATTTTAATAAGGAAGTAAGTTTTATGCAAAGGAATTCATTGAATGTGTCAATTAATCTTTTCAAAATACATTCGTTTTTGCAAAAACAAGAAAATACAAATTCATGTAATTAAAACTATTGTTGATTAATTAATTAACTAATTTCAGCTGTCATTGATCAGTATCTTAATAATTTTATTAACATCTAAAAGATAATTAACTTAGAATAACTATAACAGATATTAAAAAAACTATATTCAGCAGAATTACTTTTTAAAAGGTCAAAAATAGCAAAAGATTACTTCAAGTAAAATTGTCCGAAGTTCATTATTGTTGCATTCTGAATCATTGGTGATAACGAGAGATGAGATGGGCACTGGCTGTGTTGGTTCATGCGTTTCTAATGTTTGGTTTGATAGCTCATCGATGGAATTTAGCATTTCTAGCACATTTCTGTTGTGAATTTCATTTTTATTCTAAAATTTCTCTAAAATATTTTTTTTGGTTTTATACATTTAAAAAAAGATTTAAACAGTATCTTAACTTATATTTGCAGATTAAAGTAATGTATTAAATCGAAAATTACATTCTTAATCATTTATAGATATGTAGTATAGAATTTATTATTAATAAAATATTAACATTTCATTAAATAGCGTTAATATTCACTATTTATTGTTATTCGTTAATAATATTTATTAATATTGATGATAGTTATAAATGGCCTTCATTATTTATTTTTTAGTAATAATATTTATTGTTATTATTGTTTATTAATATTTATTGTCATTAATATTTATTAAGATTTATTGTTATTAGTATTTATTAATATTGATGATAGTTATAAATGGCCTTTATTATTTATTATGGTTTATTAACAAGCAGTAATTATTATTTTCTGTTAATGAAGTATTATCCGTGGTAACATTTCTTAATATTTAAAAATGCGCTTTTGAAGTTATACTTAATAAATCAAATTGTATATTGTTATATATATTTATTCAAATGAGTACATGTAGTAATATCTTTAATGACTTATAAATGTAAGTATATAGGAAATTATTATTATCCAAATTTGGAAATAGTCGATATTATGATCGGATTTAATTGATCTAATACTTTATGCAAATTTTAGAGTGTAAATTTATCGAAGCCAATTTTTACCAAAATTTCCCTTTCATGACTTTTTCCGTACACTTTTTCGGATAATATATTATCCATAATTTCATTGCCAAAATCTGCATTACTCTTTGCTAATTGTACTGTAATTTGTTGCTGCAAAAATGTTTAAAAATACAAAATGAATATTATTTAAAATGCTTCAATTTGTAATAAAATAATTTTTATTACTTGTTATTAAAAGTTTTAATTTTGATTAATTTCAATTAAAAGTTTTATACTAATATGATTGATTTTACTAATGATCTATTTTTGAACGTGATACTTTGACTTTGATTCTTCTATATTTGTACTGAGGCTTATTACTTTTACTGATGATTTGTATTAATTTCTTGCACGCAAAATAACTTTAAGTTATAACGTTTAAAATTTTGTTCTAAACTTAGTTTTAAGATCAAACTACCGTCTACATTAATTAGACAATATGTATTTTTTTTTCCAGATGCCAACAAAAACGAAAACAATTACTTCTTGTGTTTTGCATAAGGTCTGCTGGGGTGCTTCTACTTTTGCCTGAAATGGTTCTTTTACTTCTTTAAGCAAATCTTGTGTTGTCTGAGGCAATTCTTGTTGCTGTGATGAAAATGCAGCTTGTCGTATTTGTGATACAGAATTTGGCATGGATTGCTCTTGAGGTGTATATATTGGAAGACCTTGTTGAGGATATACGGGGTGACCCTCTTGTTGATATACAGGATGACCCTGTTGTGGATATACAAAATGACCTTGTTGTTGAGATGGATCTTGAGAATATGAAAATTGACTTGCTGCTGGAACAATCTGCAATGCAATTAGCATTTTAGCTTTAATTTTTACCTATTTCTTTTAACTTAATTTATTTCTAATAAACAGGACTTACCTTTTTTAAACTTTGACATTACATATTATATAAATGAATTGACTAAATTTATAACTTTTCTGAGCGAAATTTGCTATTCATACTTTTTAAATCTTAATTTAAATACTATTATCAAATCTTGTTTTCCAGTTTATTATTTATATATCTAAAATTGCTTTTTTGAAATGCAATTTCAGAGTTACAACTTTATTGCACATAAATAAAAAATTAATATTTATAAGTTTTTTGAGCCCTTGTATGGGAGTTTTCAGATAAATACGCAAAAACAATAAATAATAAAAAATAATAAAACTAATAAAAATACAAGAAAAAATACAAATTGGCTCAAATTATTAAAAAATTTTGAAATAAAAAAAAATTGTTTTCACTAATTTTTAAAATTTTTCCTAAACTTTCCATAAATATGTATTTAAGTATAGGTCAGCTGAAAAAAACCAAATTCAGTTGAAGTAATAATGAACCTGATAAGCTTGACCAGTAGGCGATGTATAAATTGGATAATGTTGAGAAATTGGTTGCACATTCGTTAGTGGAGGTGGCGGTGGCTGAGGTGCAATTATGGAAGATATTGATGGTGCAGGTGAATTATCACATGGCGTACAAAATAATGCTGAAATTGTTATTATTATTATTTTAAAAATTATAAATTTGTTATTAAAAAGAATAAAATCTTTTCAATAACTTATAAAAGTCATATAATTTTTGTGCAACTTTAAAAAAGTTATATAGTATTGATTAAATATTTAAGTAAAAAAATTGAAAATCATATAATTTTATATTTTGTTTTTAATTTTTTAAATCTGTGCATTGAATTATTAAAAAAATTTTTTTTTTTTTGGTAAATAAACCTGAAAAATTAAGAAATTATTTTTTTTTAAAAGTTGAAATTGATATATTTTTCAATATTATTGATTTTATGAATAATAATTTTTGAATAATAATGTTACTTACAAGGAATTTTTACGACTGGACAACAATTGAATGAAAATAGTGATAAAGTAGGAAATATTAAGAAGCATTCAAGCAATATTATAATTGTGCTTTTTTTCATTTGCCTGAAAAGTAACTATTTTAATGCTTAACAATTTTTATACAAAAATAATTTAATTACATTTATATTTTCAGGAATTAAATTTCATTTAAAATTAATTACTATCATTTTTAAATATTTTAGTCAGTATAATTAGTCTATATTTTAAATGATAATACTGAACTATAATTTATTAAATTTAGTTATTAAAGAATACAAATATAATATGCTTCATTTTCTGAGCAACTTATCATAACAATATAATCAAATACTTATTAAAAGCAAGTTTTTTTGAAATTTTTACTTAATATGAAAGTTTCTTAATTATTTTACGTCAATAAATTAAATCTGATATACTTTTTTTCGTTAAGTAACTTTTAATCAGATCAATAGCTTAAATTTCAGTAATACTGCTTGAGTTTTTCCCTTACCTCAAATATTAATTTTACGCGCTAATATTTAAAATTATTTTGAATTTAGATATTATAAGTTAAATTACAAAAATAATAATTTAAAAATTTAAAAAAACAAAGCTTTTTGATTAAATTGTAATTCAAATGAAAAAAAAAAGTGTCAAAGAAGATTATTTAAAAAAATATGTTTGCAATGAATTATTATTAAAATGAAAAGTAGAGAAAAAATAAAAATGAACGAAATTTAGAATAATAAATGAAAAGGAAAAAGTAGACGAAAAACTTTTATTGTGGACAGTTGCTGAGGGAGAGACAAGGGTCATTTTATTCGAAAATAATAAATAAATGAGAACAAATGGATTAATCTACTGGCAATACCTATACCACTTGTATTTCTGTGATAACTGCCCGAGTAAAATGGACATCTATCATTTAGCTGATTAATTAAATTTAAATAGATCCTTTGTTTATTTAAAATATTCAAAATCTTAGCTGATATTTAATTTAATTGATTTGTAAAAAAAAGTTTAACAACAAAAAGTATTTAATAATTTTCAAATTCAACCCAGCAAATATGCTATTTTATAGTATTATATGATATAAAACAAATTTGATATTTGGCAAAATTGAAATTTGATAACACTTCAAAATTCGAGTTTTAAAATTTGAGAAAATTAATTGTAATTTGAGTTAATTTAAAAACGATTTCAGTCATTGTTGTATGTCTTTAAGTAAATAAAAAAGTAAATCCTTTTAATAAATAACAACGAAATTTTCACCCAAAAAAAATTTTTAAATATCTTTTTTACTAAAAATTGACTTAATTCATCATAATAGAATACAGAACGAACTTTTCATTTAACAAAAAAAATCAAAATTATAAAAATTTCTTACTGTAAATTATGAAAAAAAAATTGAATATTACTATTCTTTTTAGCATTTTGTTTGTAAAGTTAATTTTAACAAATTAATTGTATTAATTGTTTGAATTTAGGTGAAAGGTCAGTCTACCAGTCCAAAAGAATAATTTAAATTTAATTTTAATTAATCAGCTAAATGAAATTTAATTAATCAGTTAAATGATAGATTTACATTTTAACAAATAATAATATTTTTTTAATAATTTTGATAGAAATAACTTTTTTCATATGAAAAAAAAAGCTTTAAGTAAATAAACAAAATTAAGTATTTGTTGCTTTTATTTGGCAATATTTGAATTATGTTCAACAATAAAACTGCAAAAATTACAAAATTGCAAAATTAATAATTTTTATTAATGCAATATTTACTTTCAAAATGATAATATTTGCATTATAATAAATTAAATTGTGTTCTGAAAATAATCAAAGAAGTTGTAAAAATTCAAACATCAAAAAAGTTATCAGTTGTAAGTAAGTATTTTCAGAATACAATTTTGCATCACTTCATAGTTTCGTGGCTTCTTAACAAAATTAACTCTTATAAAATGTAAGCAACAGAATCATTCTCAGATGTCATCAAAAACAGGTTGAGCACAAAATTCGTCAAAATTTTTAGCACAAAATTTTTCAAAATTTACGCTTTGACCGAAAAAATATTTGCTAATTACGCAAAATTTTTTAGCAGATTACAAATTATTTTGCTTCTTTCACAAATAGAAAGTGAATTTTAGGTTAAAATCAAATGAATATGAAAAAAAGTAAAAATTTTAAACTGAGAAAAAATTACAAAAATAATAAATAACAAGAAAAATTTTATAAAATTCAGAAAAAATTATTACAAAAATAACTTTATGAATTTTTATTACTATTCTTTCTAACATTCTAATTAAATATTTTTCTTAATACAGATTATAGGCAAATTCTTACAGTCAAATCTTAAACAAACAGGTCTATTGTGCAGTAATCTTTTTCTAACCAACAATAGAACTACCAGAAAAATCCGCGATATTACCTGGAAAATATTCCACACTAAAACATCAGAACTGATTAATCACCTATATATATCACTTTTTACTTTCGATGACATAAATCCTTATTCCCCTAAATTTTTCTCACTGGAATGAGAAATACCGGATTCCGATATGGAAAAAAGTTTTCAAACTTTTGGATTATACATTGCTGTAAACTCTTATAATGTTTTGAAATTTTCAAAAATTTTTGCATTAATTTATTTAACAAAAAGTTTATTTGCCAAAATATAAAGTAAAATTAAAAACACTCTGAAAAAAAATACAAAATTGCATAAATTTAAGCGTAAATTATTTTAATTCACGTGTGATTTACCTATTTTAATTTTATTTTATATTTTGCCATAATTTTTGAGACTTATCAAATGCATAAATGTATATCTGTTGGAACAAATTATTATTATTTTGAATTTTATTTTTCAGGACTTTATTTTAAACAAAAACAATGCAACATATCGAAACCATACATACAAATATTGTGAGTGAGTACTCACATGTGAGATCAAAATATACAGCCCTGAAAATACACACAAAATACATATTATTCAACTCTACAATCATTATTATTATAAATAAAACATTATCATCATTAAAAACAGTAATAATGTGAAATAAACCGAAAATACGCAAAAAAAAAATCTTTAATAAAATATATTTTATGCAAATTTTGCTTCTAATACTTTTTATTGTGAGCGGGAAATTTTTAACTTTCAAGAAGTATTCTTATACCAAAGAAGGTTAAATTTTTCTTATACCAAAAAAGCTTAAATTTGAACTCTTAAATTAAGAGTAATGAATTTTTACTTTGCTGTTGCAAAAGTTTTTTTAATGCACAAATTTTTACTTGCAGAAATTTTGAAAAAATTTTTGTACCAAAAATTAATCAAAATTTTTAATGGGCTTTTTAATACTTGACACAATATTTTTCTAACTTTTAATGAATCAAAATTTGATAATATAATAATTCATAAAATACTCTCAAAACTTTTAATAATATTTAATTAATACTTATTTTAATATTAATTAATACTTTTTTTGAATGTCAGAAATTATGACCTTTTAGCTTAAAGTTCAGAAATGCTTTTATATTTTTCATAAAATATGAATTAAAAATAATTTTAGGCAATAAATATTTATTGAGTGAGTAATATTATATGAGCAATGAAGAATGAAACAGATAGGATAAAATGTGTGAAAAAATTATTCATAATGTAGTAATGGAGGTGAAAATTACAGTAATGCTTTAAGACTTAAGACAAAGAATGAAAATATTTTTGTGAAAAGTAAGGCAAACACTTTGCTCTAATTGAAAGTTAGTATAGAGACTAGAAAATAACTTCAAATATTTTTTAATTAATTTAAAGTTATTTACAAAGTGAAAATCAAGTATTCAAATTTATTACCGATAAATCTTAAGGCTCTTTTTCATGACTTGGCAATGTGGAATTCCAATTTACTACTTGCATGGAATCAAGATTGTACGAATTATTAGAGCAATGATTTAATCTACAATCAGGGTTTACAGTATTACCTTCATCTAAGTTACGATTTTCATCGCTATCTGAATTATTTTCAATAAATGAATTATTCACGAAAAAAGATGAAGATTCTACTGTTGGGTCATTTACATTATTTAACACCTGTGATGGTTCTCCTTCAAAAATGTGCGGATTAAAGTAAAAAAATGCGAAACAGTAATCCACTTTGCCATGCTGAACTGTAATATCCATGTAGCCCTCATTTGGATCTATAATATATTTGATACCAAATTTTAAATATTTCAAAGGCTTATTAAAATTAGTATTATACTGTCATCTTCTAATTAGAGATTAATTTTTACTGCGGTCGTTGCAAAGTATGAAATTTTGATTTTAAAAACTTTATAATTTGAATGAAAACTTTTGACAGTAAAGAGAAATGTTTTTATACAAGGAAAAATTAATTAATTAATTATTTATTTAATTAATACCAATGCTAAATTCTGCTTTGGCTCCAATTTGAGACATTTCTTTGATGACTAAATTCATGTTTGACATGAGCATATTCCAAAAAAAGTCATCGGGTAATTGTACGGTTGCTGAGCAGAATGAAATCTAAATTAATAGAACTAATTTAATTAGCATTCTAATTTTGTTTATCACAATTTTTTATTTATCGACTTGAAAATAAACATAAGATTAAAATTATTCACAAGAAATTGATTACAATTAGTATTAAAGTAATTTTGTGATTACATTTCTATTTAAAAAAATATATATATGTGATTACAATTTATCTTTATTTAATTTTTTAATGTCTAGTTAATTTATTTTTGTATACATTTTATCTCAAACTTCATTTGATGAATGATCTAATAATTTATGCAAATTTTTGATATTAAAATTTTACTTAAAAATGAATTCATCAAAATATATTTTGCTTAAAATTGTTATTTCTGTTATTCTCCTCAGTAACAAAATTTTATTCATATAATGGCATGAAATATAAACCTGTATAGAAGTATCGAATTTTGCATTATGCAAATTAGTGATAGCAAAAAATAAATCGTGGACTGGACACGGTAAATACAGTTCTTGTAAAGTTTCTCGCATGATATCCACATGCAATGAAATTGTTTCCAATTGATTTATCATTGGAGTTGGTATTTTGTCAAATAAATATCCCAGATATCCATTGGTATGATATAATGAGATATCTGCAAATTCTTTCAATAGTAATTCAATATATTAAAGTTTTTATTTACAGTTATTTATGCTATAAAAAATTCTTTGAAATTAGCAATGTCAAAAAATACTTTTAACTTGCTATTACTACTGTACAATATGTATTGTATATTGTATGCCATGTTAATTTCTTATTAATCCTTCTGTTGTGATTCAAAAAGATATTTATTAAAATACTTTAATACTGTAATTTTTTTAAGTTTATATTTAATGTAATCATTTTAGACCTTTTGAATTATTAAATTCTGCAATTAATTTAATAAAAAATTAAAAAATAACCTTTTATTTGCATAGGAGTCCCATGGCTATGCCTAAATAATGTTCCTAAATCCTTCACAATCAGAACTATCTCTGTTATATTTCGACAAACTGTAATCAAATATTGCACATTCATAAAGACAATTTAAAAGGATTTGTAATTTTTGTCTTTCAAAACAATTTTTAATTCTTATAGTTGAAGCTCTGCTTAGGTCAACTCACTAATTAACAAAAATCTCTTTGTAATTAGTAAGTTGACCTAAGCATTTGATTTTGAGTAGTTACAGGTTAATTACCGGTCTTGTATGAAGTTGTAACTTGGAAAACAGTAATTTTTGATTACTGAATGCTATTTTAAAAAATTTTATCTTTTAGACATTAGCAGATAAGTTACCATAACTCGTCTTAGAACTTAATTGATATAAAAATAACTTTACCAGCAAATACAGTAGTCAAATTTGTTTCTGTATAGCGTTTTTTGGGAACCCATTTTTCGGTGCTAATTATGCAACACTCAGATGGATCATCGCTTATCTATAAAATGAATTTACAACATTTTTATGCACAAAAAATTTTATTGCTTATTTGTGTTTATCAAATAACATGCCTGAATTTTGTTGTAATGAGACCATCTGTGATGCAGTACAGAAAATGCATAATTAGAGCACTCCTGAAATTAAATAGTAATGATTTTATTGAAATATTTTCTATACTTTAATTTAAACTTTCCAAAACTTTTAGTAACTTTACTTTATTCCAATTTTTTGATTAGCACTTTTTTAAATTTAAAAATGTGAAGTTTTCAAATTTGATTTCAGCATAATTTTTTTCGATCACTTAATTGCCATGTGCTTATGAATTTAAAAAATTGGTGCATTTTCACAAAGATCGAAAATAAAATTTGTTTTGCTTAATCTTTGCTTGGGTGTATTACATTTAAATATTAGTAAAGCAACCACCTCAAAAATATCAGATTTCAAATTGATATTTGAAGCCTTACTCTGCAGAAAACTTGATGTATTACTACATAATTTAAAATTTTCCGCACTTGCAGAAAAAATTCAAATAAAAACCGTGAATTAATTTTATCAGCAGAAAATCAACATCGTACCTTAAAAAATAATATAGATATTGAATGAAATTTAAATTACCTGGAAGTTGCAACTGTCTTCAACGGACAAGTAATTGTCAATTTCAAGTACCAATTCAGATGGAATGAATTCATAGTAATAAACATCAGAAAATGCTTCGAGTGCTAGAGTTAACTGTGAATCGGAATTCATTGTTGTCCTACAAAATGCAAAACTATTTTATGTTTATACAGTAATTATCTAAGTTATTCTTTACTTTCAATACTGTTCAATTGCAGTACTGAATTAATTGTAATTTTATACTTTCTAAATTAAAATAACAAATTCATCAATAAGAAAAAAAATATATTTTCAACTTTGCAAGCTCTCAAAGCTCAATTTTGAGTTCTTGCTTTACAACTTTATTTGGAATCACAAAGTATACAAAGTTTTCAATTTTGCAAAAGTTTGCAAAATTTTCATATCTTTTAAATTTTAAATTAAATTACTTCAAATTTTATCTGTTACGTCAGATTTTATATTGTAAAGTAAATGTATAATTCCAAACAAATACTACTTATTACAGAAATATTATTATAGTAATAGTAAGCAAACTTTGTTCAAGTATTTATAATTTTAGGTTAAGTTTTTGAGTAACTACTATAAAATTTTTTTTTATTTTTTATTTTTTTAAAATCATTTTCAGCTTCATTTACAGGAAGGCATTACAAAAATTCAACATAAAATTTGCATATACGGTGATGCTATAATGTCCATACCCCAAAATATTATTTATCTATAATAATTATCAAAAAAGTAAAAAAAAAACATAGAGATCTCTCGATAATAAATATAGAAAAAACAATAATTGTGTTGTTAATATTTTATTTAATTACACAATCATAAAACTTC
>UYYF01005153.1:0-11609 GCA_900618365.1 Thelazia callipaeda
TATATATATATCGTATATTATATGTATATAATGAAGAGGGTAAAAAAATCTAGAATCATGAAGGAAAACAATAGAAAAACAAATGCAGTTGAAAAAAGCTGTGTGAATAGTGTTAGAGAGCACTCTGCCAGTGTACCTGAACCAAGTGCCAGCAGAATGACCGTACTGCAAGCACTTGTCCATTGAATCGAAATTTTACAAAGCAGTGACCAGGAGAGATGCTGCAAGCGGTCCCTGACAGTAAAAGAATGCCGAGAAGAGAATGACCATGGTGTCGCTCCCTGTATAGCGAGAAGTTCTTGTGTGTATTACTTTCCAAGAATTAAAAAAGCAAACAAATTCTATGATGACCAGTATTGCAGGTTATCCGTGCTCACAGAAACGGTTCTTGGAAGAGCCCAAGAAACGTGTCAAAGCACGAGATACGACGTCCTTCGAACAAAATATATTCGTAATTTCGTTTGTTTTTCCAAACACGATACAAAGTTGTGTATGAGATTATGCAAAAAACTTTTAAAAAATTATTCTAAAAATGTTTCGATATTTCTGTGAAGTAAAGTCTCAGATTATTAATCCAAACAAAAACTTCTGTGGATTATTTATCAAGAAATATAGAGTGCGAAATAACATAACTAATTTAATGCATTTTTAGATGCTAAAAATTTTTCGTTTTCTTTTTTATCTCATTGCTCCCATCAATTTTAATAATTTTGGACCATAATAATAATACTTTCAAAGTTATACTACTTTATAGACTAAAATTTGAAATTCAAGATTAGTATGTCTGATAAAAATGTCATATTACTCATTGTTTATAATGCTGAACGAGGCTCTGTTGACAGTTTTATACTACTGGCTTCTAGGTCCAATAAAGCTAACTTTGAGATTATCGTGTGTGTTCGAAAAGTAAGCAGAGAGCTTATATTAAATTTGCAAATATGACATACCGAATGTTACCATTTGATTAAGTTTATTTTTTCAAATATATATTTGATTGATAAATGCTTTATTTGTTATTTATTTTTCATAAACTTTTCAGCTTTTCACATAGAATTATGTGATTGAATGAAAAAGTAGAGGTCATGCAAGTACTATAAGAATATTTTAAATTTCAGTGCTACTAAGCTTTTGAAAGCAATCAAAAAATACTGCCAAATTAACTTTGTTTTTTACTTTTTCATTCAAATGCAAATCGCAAAAGTAGTGATTATTAGTAATACAGTGTAAGTTTCTCTTTCACAACGATTAAAAAGCGTTGTTTGACAATTTCAAGTTCAAGTATTTTTCAGCTACTTTCTACTAGATAAGTTGTTGTTTCGTCTAATTTTTGCTTTTTCCAAGTTTATTTTCAATTTTTTCTCTTCTTCCCGTTGTATTTGTAATAAAACTGATTATTCAGAAAAGTACTAACGCTTAGCTTGCAGTACGCAAATGCTAATCATACGGCATTTAAATACAATCAAATATGGCAGTACTGCAAAATATGTTTCTAACAATATATTTGACAGTTTAGTTGTTGAAATTAAAAAATTGTTGCAAACATTAATTCAGTAATATTTTGATGAAAAGAAAATTATCCAGCAGTTATATTTAATATTATTATGCTAAAATATATTCTTTTCAAGCATAATACATTAGCTAAGAAGCTCATTTGTAAATGAAACAAAGCAAAACAGTAACTTATTTAATTTTCTGTTTTTCTGCAATTTGCGTCACTCTGCTCTTTTCACAAAATGTTAAGTCTCGGATTGTTCAATTTGCAAAAATAACTTATACTTTATTACACTTTTAAAAGTTTTACGGACTTTCATTCTGTCATTAATAATTTTTGTTTTTTGTGAAGTTAAAACTAACACAAATTGTACTAATAAATCAAGCGAAAAACCCACCGTCAAGTGAATGAATTTATACAAATCATTTGTCATTTTTGATCAAGCAAGTCTGAGGGATATTTTTGACACGGTATCATTTATTTTCTAATTCGGTAGGTATTCTTAAAATACTCAAAATGACATAAAACTGATATGGTAGCATTATCTCTTATCTCTCATGAAATTTGTTTTATATCTATAATAAATATCAGTGTCAGTGGCGCAAAGGTCATGACCAAACTGCATTTTTGATATCAATTTTGCAACAGTGAGAAGAAAATGGATTACATGTCCTTTGAGAGTATTATTTTGAAGATAACAAAATCCAATTTACTTCGCAAAGATCGTGAACTTCTATACTTCATTTTTAGTAAATAACAAATCGGTACATCATCAGCTTCGTATGGCCTAATAATTTGATATTCAGATATTTGCATAGTTGCTTCTGCAATAATTGCTAACCAAAAAGGAAAATAGCAAGTCTAATAGATGATGATTCTTTTCAAGAACAATATACTTCTGATTTTGTATGCACTGATTTGAGATGTCACATGCTATTATTGAACAATAATTATTGACGCTTCTTTTGAACTTTTAAAAGGCATACTAAAAGCAATTAGGTCTACCTCATTGACAGCATTCTTTATAACATTATTAATACTTTGAATTTAGATAATTTAAGTAAATAAGGCAATTTGGATAATTCTAACTTCCTAGAAAACTAAGAGTAAGCTAGGTAGATTGAATAAATCCGGCTGATAATTAGTTTCAGAAGAAAAGTCCGATTCTGATTTTTGTTCCTACTTTATGTGCTGAAACATTTCATGCCTGAAAATCCATCCATCCATTCATTATTTTACTTAGCATTGCACTTACAGCAACTTCATTTTTTATTAAATAAGAAATTAATTGTTGTCAAATAATTGAATTTATTTTATTTTTGTACATAACATATTGCTGTTATTCTCTGCTCTTTTATTCATTATAATATCACTGTCCCTTGTATGCAATTGATAGAGATAAATAAGTAAGTCAGTGCAAAATGTTAAATTATAAAATATATTCCTTCTGTACTACAAAAACTATTTTCAGATTCTCTGAGAGCATCAGAATTGTGAATGTATAATTATCGTGCATCAAGTAAATTCACCACTATTAGTATATGAATGCTTCGACTGCAGCGCAAATGGTTTTATTTTTGAATAGTACTGCAATTATTGCTTGCAAATGAATTAAAACTGAAGGGCAATGCTTATTTTTGTAACTGTTAACTTTGACTATTTCATGAAAAGTCATTTTCACAAGGAGGAAAAAATTGCAAGCATAATCATTTTTAAACTGAAATTTGTCCAAAACATATAAAATTGGTTAGTGTGTTTTGTTTTGGTTATATTTTGTGTAATTTAATACTTAGTATTGCACAATTAAGAAAAAATCAGGCAATAATCGAGAGTGCTACACAATTAAGAAGTCCAGCAATTGTTGCTAGAAAAAATTAAGACTGATATAAGGAGCAGTCAATTTGGAGTTAAAAAGTTTGATAAATAATCAACAATGAGTAATAATCTATCCTCGGGAATTTCATGGACAGTAAATGCATACTTTACACCGAACCGTATGGCAGCTACTGACAATTCATTTCTTCAAACCATTTCAACCAATATGTAAGTTTGCTTTTACTAAAAATTTGCATAATTAATCTTTACTTTATTTTTTTTTTGTTCTTTGTTGTTGTATAATAGTCAATCTATGCCTTCGAAATTTAAATTTGCTTTCAAGAATGCGTACATATCTTCCGGATGTAGGATTAGGGTCACATTCTACAAATACACTTTTTATTGCACGAAAGATATTTGCTGCCATTTTTGTGATATGTAATTTTTTCTTGTTAATTTTTGCTTGTTAATCATGATTACGATGAGTTTTTAATGAAATAAAACTCAAAATGTCTTCAACTTCAGTTTATCTTAAATTTGTACCTAAATAACCTCACGTCACAAGTGATGTACACTTTTAATTATAAAATATCGTTTACACTGCTAAAATCATTTCTGATATTTTGCTTAAAAACCTATGATATGCTTTGCTTAGCAGAGAACAATACCAAACTGCTAAATGCTATCCTTTCAGGCTGTGTTACTGCTGACAACCTAATTTCATGTGCAAGATTTAGTCTAATGCAGAACCCTGATAATCATTCATCAATTTATCATTAATTAATTAATTAATTAATTGACTGATTAATTAAGTAATTAATTCCACCAATTACTTTCATTGGTGCTTTACAATTGCTTGAAATTTCGTTGTAAAGTTATGTACATTGCTTTCAATAAATGCTTTTATTCGTTCTGTATTTAAAGTTTATTTTTGAGTAATTCTTTGTATTCTTATCACTTTAATTAAATTTTCAAATGTACATAACTTTATTTCAGCTACTAATAAAAAAGTCAAACGTTAGTTCTAAAAGAACAAACGCTGAATAACTAAGACTAAAATATATGCAAGCAAGTAGCACCTAGTTTGAATGATTGAAAGCTGATAGAAATGAAGACTAAAAATGAAGCAGCGGAAACAGAGCAGTTTCCAACCACCACAAATCATTTATTTGAATTTGTAAACTCTATCATACATTCAATCTTTTACTATTTGCTCACATTTTACTTGCAAAATTCAAAGTTAACAATACAAAATTTTCTTCTGAATTTTTCTGTCTTACTTTTCATCATTTAATACTTAAAAAATTTTTTATCTCTTTTCTGTGTTACTTTATTTTGACAAATATTTCAAACTTTCATACATTTTTTCATGTAAATTTTTTGCTCAAAATTCATCGCATTTTAATAATACTCTTTTTATTCAATGATATTTACAAAGATTATTAATTATTCTACTTTCGAAACCTTACCATAGACGTCCCAGCTATTGTTAGCCAGCATCATATTGAATAATTTTCAAAAATACAATTTGAATTAAATGAAATGTGGAAGAATCATAATTTAAATATTTTTAAAGTTTTAAACAATAATTATCACAACTAGTACTATTTATTAAGAATAAAATGTAGAAGCTGTTTAACTGTTACTTACTTATTTGTATTTTGAGTTGTAAATTCTTGCTCTTTGGTTATGAAGCACACTTGCACGTCAATGCTTTGTTTAATTCTATTCAATTTATTATTACTTTACTTACTGAATAATTTATTACTTCAAAAAGTTTTGCTAAAAAACGTCAACGCATCAGTGAATGATGTTGGAGAGTCTTAATGTGACTGCAGAAAAAAGAATCGTTGTAATATGGCAACTCTTGAAATTCATTAGAATTCATTAAATTAATAAAATCCATTATTTGACCACAAATTTGACTTTGAATGTTCCTTACCTCAAGCAGAATATTCCTTTTTCTTAGAAATTTTCAGTAATACTGAAGATATTAATTACAGTATTAATGACAGTTATTATTATTATATTATAAAAATCCTTTATATTATTCCATATTAGTTAAATTATTAAATTATAATAATAATAGTACTAATTATAATCATAATTAAATAATAAATATTATTATTAAAATTAGTAAATTTTAGTGATTTGTTTTAGCAATAGTAATTTCAGCAGTAATATAAGCGACAGTACATGAAGTATGCATTAGTGATAGAAGTATTATTATAATTCCAATGAAAAACGTATTTTGCTAATAAGTGCTCTCAATGATAGAAATAATTATTAATATGCAAATGAGTTTGGTATAACTTCCCCTCATTTGACTAAAAGTTTACGGTATAAAAGAAAGTAGTAATCTGAATTGGTAATTCAGATTAGACAGCTTGAAATAATTTCTATTAAAAGTGTTCAATTCTTTGTGATAAATGTTACTATTAAATGTTTTCATCTTAATTGTTGAAAGATGAAAGTAAGAGTATATTTTAAGAAAACCTTCTTGAATCTGGCATTTTGTGTGAGAAATACAGCATGAATCAAATAAATATATCTGGAAAACCCTCTCTGAAGGGGAAGCATTCTAAAATGAAATATCTCACAGCTTTGAAGAACTAACTTTGTTATACGCAAAAGAATTTAGCCTTTTTTGAACTAAAATTGATGTAAGCAGCGGATTCCCTTCTGCTTACATCAATTTTAGAATGTTTTCCTTTCAGAATATTTTTCTTGTCAGACAATCTTTCACTCTCTAGAGAGTTTCTTTGCTTGAAACGAAGACAAAAGTTGACAAAAATTAAAGTTAAAAATAAAATTAATACCACTTGTGTAGATTTTTGTTCGCAAAAATAAATAAAAAGCGATTTAATTGAGTAATTTCGTGGCACTTCCTTATTTTGACTATTTTTAGTAAAAAAGAAATGTGTAAATATAAAAGTTGATGCGGGTGATACTATTTAAACTTTTAGCAATTAATTAAAAGAGTAAGTATCAAAAGTAATTCAAATTTTGACAATACTGGGATTACTATTTTGAAAGTATTTGACAAATTGTTCTGAAATGCAAATCAAGCAGTTCAAAGCAATTGTTGCTTCTTGATAAATAAGTCTTACAATTTGTTCGACGATTGTTTTGTCAAGACGTTGCTTCTCTATGGCTCCTTTTATGGTCTTCTTAAACGGGAATGATCTCAGAAACAAGTATATACTGTTACATGGATTTCATGAATGCATTGCTTTTAAATCATTGTTTTTTGGCTCTAGCAACGAAAGTAAATCTACTGATAAGAAAAATAAACTTATTCTCAATGCTTGTTTCAGGTTGAATAATGCATCACCTTTCTTATCATCCTCAATATCATCATCATTAATATCGTCAACAGTGACACTACCATTACTCTCAACTACACAATCATCATTTTCAACATTCTCTTCATCACTATTACCAGCAATATTGAAGTCACCACTTTCAACACCATCATCAACATTGCAATCAACATCGTTTTCACCGTCTGTGTCCGGAAATGAGATGAAAGTTATGCTTGAAGATGACTGCCGATTCAGACCAACTATCGAAAATTACATTACAATTGCTTCATTTTGCATTATTTTCTGCTTATCTGTTGTTGGCAATGCAGTTGTTATTATCGTCATTCTACAGGTCAACTATTGTATTCAATTTATCAGAATGTCACAGTAATGTTTTTAAAAATTTTCATTCGAAGAGCTAAAAATGATGAATAATTTTTGTTTTAACTGATTTAAGTAATATTTTCTTTTCAAAATTATAACTCTCAGTTATGATTAATAAAATAATATTCAGCAACGTTCAATGCGATCAGTCACAAATATTTACTTATTAAATTTGGCGATAACAGATCTGATGCTATCTCTCGTTTGTATGCCACCGACACTTATTAGTTCGGTAATTTACTGTTGGATATTTGGTGATCTCTTATGTAAACTTTTCGCTTATTTGCAACGTACGTTCACTTTTATACTTTTTTTTTACGTGGCAATATCAAACATGTGCAAGTTTTATTTACTTTCAACAAATGATTATAATTCATTTTATACAGCTTTAAAGTTTTTAAATTTACTTTGCACTCAGTTTAAAATTCTCATAAAAATCGAAGTTTCATTTTCAATAAAAAACTTTTTTAACTATTTCATGCTTTTCAAGTTTTAAAAACTGAATTTGATAAAATTTCTTAATTAATTAAATTAATTGATTATGATTTGATATAAATTATGGCTATCAGTAATGATTAATAAAATGATATTTATCGACGCTCAATGTGATCAGATAATAATTGCGCTCTCAGATAATAAATGCAATTTTTCAAGCAGAATTTAAGTTCAAAACCTACATTGTTAATCTTATAAAAAATCAAACGATTTAGTCTTTGGAGAAGAAAATATTATTCAGTAATTTATAATATATCATATTTGTTTAACAACTATAAATTCTTAGTTATGGAGAAAACGAAAATTTATTGTTGTTGACGTACTTATATGAATGGTATTGCATTTACAAAGTAATACTCGGAGAAAAAAACGTTTTAGAAATTCAAAAAACAATCAAGCCTTTACAAAGAGTTAAATATAATACATATTTTTTAATGTTTAAATTTCAATCGTTTTGCAAAGACTGAACGATATAAAATCTAAAAATTAATTTAATGTCACGCAAAATTTTTTTAAAAAGCTTCAGTGTTTTTTTGGATTTAATAAGCCATTCATACTGATTAATTATTGAGTATGAAAAAGTTCAAAAACTCTAAGGATAACAGTATAACAGTTAATAGTAAAATATTTAATATTAATAATAATAATAATAACGGTAATAACAATAGTAGTATTATCGATATAATTATTAATTGCCAAAGATCTTAATGTTTGATGGACAAAAGTTGTAGCATTTATAGTAAATGATGATATATTTTCTGAGTAATATGTGAGTAAATTTGCAGCAGTCGTGGTGACAGCGTCAGCTTATACTTTAGCGCTGATCGCGTTTGAACGATATTATGCCATATGTAAGCCACTTCATTCACGTATATGGCATACTCGTTCGCACGCTTACGTGATGATAACTTTAGTATGGGTAATTTCTGTACTCGCTAATTTACTTATGTTGTTTATGTTTGAGCAGCAGACTTACAACGTCAATGGCTTGACTTGCGCGCCAAGACATCAACCCATCCTCCATTTTTACTACCAGGTTTCCTGTTAAGTGACTTATAACGTAAATACAGCAATTTTCATCCACTCATTTGCTTTTCACAAAATTAACCTCAAAATATTTCAGATTTATATGACCTCAGTATTATTACTGATTCCTCTTTGCATAATGGTTCTTTTGTATGGATCAGTAATTCATTCTCTCAGAAATGGCATGAAAATGGATTATGTTTCTAGTGCCATATATAATAGTAAGTGCTTGTTTCTTTACTTATGAATCGCAATTTATTTATCAGCCATATTTAATCAAAATTTTTGAATTCTCTGAAAACTATTTGATTTATTTATTTTGATTTTAATTAAGCCAATTTGGTTAACTTATGAGCAAATGCATGCATCAACAAGATGTAAACTGAGCAACAATTTCACAGCTTTAATTGTTCTTTTGCATAACTCAGCGAAAAAGTGATTCATTTTCATTGTTATTCATTCAATAAATTGCTTTCAGAAATAAATTTTATTCCATTGTGCTTTCTAATCCATTTAAGAAACGTTTCATTCTTTTAAACAACTCAAAATAGTAACTCAAAATAAAATTGGAAATGAAAAACACTCTCTAATAGATTATTTTCGATATATCACATTCAGTCATGCAGTGAATAACTTGATCTATGCATTCATTAGCTAAGCCAAGAGCAGAGATATTAAGCTTTTGTGAACAGTGTACAGCTTGCATCAACTGTACTCCACTAATTTCATCTAACTTATGTTTTTTGCAGTTCTTTCAGATACAAATGACTAACCTTCAAAATAAAATCTTTATAAAAGTAAGGTAGATACATATAGTATAAGAGTGTATACATGCATGTATACATTTTTATACCATATTTATGCACCTTACCTTTTTTTAAAATAAAATTTCCGCTGATACATATCGGTCATTGAAAGAAATTAATGTTTTATGACGTACAACTTTTTCTTTAGATATTCAATATTGAGATATAATTTGTTTTCCCACACAACTGTCTAAGTTTTATTTTTCTAGATAATACGTCCACCTTGGGAAAGCACAATGAACAATTACAACAAAAACAGTGTAATACTCAATCAGCAAGCATTTCAGAAACAGTTCACAGCTCAAACAGCAACAATCGAAAGTAATAATTCGGGCAGCATTTATTTGCATACAATCTTAGTAGAGCGTAACTGCAAAAGTAGCTATTTTATGACGATTTCTATGCTAACGTTAAAATTTGCATCTTACTTACTTAGAGCACTTTGAGGCATTATTAACAATTGTATTTGCAATTGCCAATCTGTTAATAGTTTAAAAATTAATAAAAATTAAATTATACTTAATGAAACTTCAGTTCAGTTGCATTCGTCAAGCCCAATTACCTGCATTGTTTTCATGCTTCTCGCAAAGTTCTGCGATCAAATTCTCAATCATCAACGCTCAACTCTACGCGGGAGCCGCTTAGAATCTTCCTTAGTAAAAACAGTCTACGATCTACTTACAGGTGAAAGTATTGCATCATTAACTACTACTTTCAGGAACTAATTCAAAAATAGAAAATATAGATACTGGAAATTGTAATTGAATACAATTCTACTTCGTACACAATAATCTGTTCTTTTTTGTCTGAACAATTTTTTTGTATAAGTTAACACTCTTGTACCATATTTATCTACCTCAGTTTAGTTTTAATAAAATTTCCACAGTGCTTTTGCTTCCATTTTACACTAGGGAAATGTTTTTTCTAAATTTTCATTTGAAGTGTGAGAAGAGTTTTAGAGTAGGCAAAAACAAATGTCAAGTTCAATTTTATACAAACAAATGTTAAATTTTTTATTAAAATATTACGAAGGTATGTTTTGCATATCGTTGGAAAGAATAATGGTAGTAAAAATCATTATTATTATTATTATTATTATTATAGAAAAAACTACTCCAATGGTAATTCCAAATCTTGGATAAATAATAATTTTCAATTCCCAAAAATTATGTATTTGAACGACAAAGCTATCTCTCAGAGATTTTAATTTATTTATTTGACATACATTTTCAAATCAAGAAAATTGTCAACTAATATGTATTTATCTTATGGCTGAAAACATATTACAGTGAACGGTCATTTATGGCAAAGCAGCGCATGATCAAAATGCTTATCGTTATTGTAATCATATTTTTTTGCTGTTGGACACCAAATTATATGTGGTGGTTGTTGTTGACAGCTCAGGATTCTTTCAAGGTTACACTTCCTTTTTACGGTGTAAAATTGTTGATGAATGCTCTGAAGGACTGAATTTTAAACGTTGTGCTTTCAAAGTTAACGAAATTATCAATGAAATAGAGTCTGTTTAAGTCAAACTTCATTTTGACAATTGTTCTACGATTTTTAGTCAAGTTACAACCATCACTTTCGTGTATACTCATCACGTCATTACTCTCACTTCAGTCCTTGATTCTTTCAAGACTGCTTATATTTGAAAAAGAAAATACAAGGCCTCGTAATTAGCCTATATGTAAAAATGATACTTGATAAGACTGATCCTTAGTAAGACGGAAATTACACAATATTTCTATATGGATAAGATAGTGAAATGGTACTACATTTGTGGCTTAATACCAGCTTATAACAAAAATATAAGGCTTTTAATGATAATTTTGCAGACTTTTGATATTTGGAACTCACAAGTGAACACAGCCATCACTGTACTGTGCTATATCTCATCATGTGCCAACCCCATCACTTACTGCTTTTTAAATAAAAAATTTCGTGCTGCCCTTCTGGTAACTTTTGGCTCTAAACGGAAAAACCCGAACCAATTTCGGACACTCTATATGCCTGAAATGCCCATGACAGACACACCAACACACACACACAACATTGAAAATCAAGTATTGTATTAGCTTCTTACAACACAAAAACTTATGTCTATATTTATGTCTACATATACGCAACAATAATTACTGCCCTAATTGTAAGCTACTAAAATATATATATATATTTTCTTTAATAGCTGTTTTTTTAATTAACAGACCAAGGCAATCTATGCGTTATATTTTAGTAGCTTACAATTCGTTCGTTTATATATATATATATATATATATATATATA
>UYYF01005157.1:757-12930 GCA_900618365.1 Thelazia callipaeda
AATCCCGACCAGTGAACGCTAGATAAGGTCAAGTGAACAGTAATGTCCAATTAGAAAATGTAAATTGGCAACTATTAAATAGTATTAACACTTACTGTACTTTTTAACATTTCAAAAGTAATATTTTTTAGTTTCAGTTCGGTATGAAGAGGATTCTAATCTCAGCTTCAGAAAGATCTTTCTATCATTCAAGTACAATGAATATGTAATAAATGTGAAGTTTTTTATCAACTCACGGTGTTCTACAGTTTTGAATTGTTCTAATTTAATGTCAGAGTTTCAACAATTATTATAAATTATGAATAAATAATACTTTTTTTCGGTTTCGCATCAAAATGAAAATGATTGATATGAAAACTCTTCAAGTACCATTCTTCACAAACAAATTTTGAAGGGATATATCAATTGGGACTAAAAACATTTTCATATAGGCAAGTAAAATTACACTCGAAGTTTTCCAGAAAAGATAATTCATGAAATTTATTACGCTGTTATAAATTTTAGGAATGAATTTTAGGAATTAAAAAATGCAAATTCAATGTAATTGTCTCACATAAATTAAATTAACATTGAAAATGTTTTACAAAATTACGCTAGCTTTACTCAGCTCTTTTTTGTGCAAAAACATTTAATCAAATAATTTTAAATTATGCATATTTTGAAAGGTATTCATAAATCTCTAAATAACTGTCATTATTGATAAGACACAATGGTATCTTTTCATCAGTAATTTATAACAAATCTATAGCTAAAAAATAAAACTTGCTTTCTGTGAAAGAAAAAATTTTAATTTCAAATTAGAGTATTTTTAAATTTCAAAATTTGGAAAAGTTTTCAATTTAAAAGTTACAAGCAATTGTGTTTTAGTACTTGTCTTGTTGCCAGTTTCTGACTTAACAAAACTTTTGTTACTTTCTTCAGAATTTTTGAATTATAATAATATTCTGAAGTGTCGTTATTTTTTAAGTAAACAAACAAATTTGAAAATAAAATTGCCACACAAATAAGTAAAATTGAAAATTGTTAACAAGTTATAATTACATATCCCAACGAATAACTTTTTCATTATATCATTTCTTTTTCACATTCATTTATTCATGGTTTTTCGCCAAATATTAAATACTATTTTTATTTTGGCATTTTTTCAATATTTGGATGACAAATTTAATTCAGCCAATTTTATATTAAATTGGCGTCAATGGCTGAATAGAATAAATCTTGCAGAGTATGTGCTAAATGTGTCAAGTTCTAGATTTTTTATTGTTATAAATAACAAGTAGTATTAATATATAATTTTTTATTACTTTTAGTTTAAAGTAATATTTTTATTTTTTACTATTTTAAGTTATAAATGATACTTTTAATGAGTTAGTTAATGAAGTGGATTAATTTAATGCTTGAACATTTCATATTATTTCTTTTTTTCATAGTTATTATTTATCACTGTTACTTTTTTACAGTAATTTTCTTGTGTACAAATGCTTGAAAATTCTTTTGAGACAGTTCTTATGACTTATATCTCGTTGATACATAAAGTTATATGTACAGATAAGTTACCGAAAATGCATAAAATTTTTTTTCCGTCTAAGCATTTTAATTATTTTAAAAATTGCTTTACCACAAATTACCATGCAAAAAATTTATTTGTATTTAGCAGTCTTGTACAGTTTCTCATATATTGTACTAATATGCTGCGTAGATTATTAAATTTTGGAGTTTAAATTTATCCGTTATTATTTTTTGTGTTTAAGCAATAAAAGTCATAATATGTCAGATTTATTTCAATTCCATTAAAGCAGCAATTTAAATAATTATTATGAATATATTTCTATAATAAAGTGTACAAAGAATTAAGTTTTTATTCTGTAAAAGTTTTAGTAAAAGCAGTTTTTCAGTACTTTGTTAGTTTTTGAGTAACTCAGTCTTCTTTTGAATTTTAGCAATTGAATCAGTATTAAGCTGAATTAAATTGCGCATTAAATAAGTTGCACATGCCAATGTCATTTCAGAGTAAGACATGAGTATGATCTTTGTATTAAATGATAGTTGGATCTAGCTTTTATTAAGTTTTGATTATAAGTATAATAAACATAACTTTCACTCATTTTACTCATAATCACTTCAAGCATAGCAAACTGAGTGCTTTAGTGTTGCTTATTCAATAACTATTTTACTTCTAACCTAAAGCATATAAAATTAGAAGTATTGATAAATAAACATATAGATTTGAGATTAACATTTTTTAGCAACTCGCAATTTTTATTTCGTTGCCAATTAATGTAAAAAAGCAAACCAATTATTTTCACATGATATTTAAAAACTTTTTATCTTATTATTAATGTAATTTTGCAATACAAAATGAGCAGTAATAGGAAAAATTCTAATTTGATCAAGCTTATAAGGTATTACACAAAAAGTATATTTGGCTTCGACAGATTTAGAGTTTGTTATTGACGAGAAATAATTATATTTTTGATTTATTTTTTGTAATATTTATCGTCATCAAGGATTTTACGTGAGTACAGTATTGCTTGTTCTTAGAAAAGTGAATATATCTGCTCGAATATTATGTCTTACATGCAATTACAAATAAGATTATCTCAGTTCATTATAAGTAATGGTTTCTTTTGTATTTTATAATCTTGTACAATTTGTTTTAAGATCAAGATTAACGAAAATATGAGCAAGCATACTAAAGGTTTTTACATTTAATATCAACATAATCGAATTATTAATCGAAAATGCACAAATTCAGCATAAAAACTAAATTGTATTAAAAATTTAATTTCTATTTGCCAATATCGTATATCAATTTGATTTCTCATAATATGGGATTCTTTCAAAATACTGTAAAGTTACTGTCCAAATCGAAGTTGGCTAACTCTTGTTGCTCAGCCAAAAGTTAGAGTTACTTTATCGAGTCAGTTTAATTATCCCACTAAAAGTTATTGTTGTCCTCCAAATCCATTTTTAATAAGAGTAAGCAAAGTTTAACATAAAATAGATACGTTGATTATATTTTACAAGTAAACATACAGTCATATTGAATTATATCTGATGAATACGCTTTGGCAGAGAGACTGTTCAATCCATCAAAACAAAATTTGAATAACTATTTATGCAAATTATTTAAATTATTTAAATTTACTGTTAAGATAGTTTTTTTGCTTCTGTTGTTGAAATATTTTGAAAAATTACTGCGTGAGAATTATATAATTTCAAATTGTGTAATATACAACAAAAACTGCTTCAAGAACAAAACTAAGTCAGAATATCATACAAATATATGCTATTAATGTTGATTTAATTATAAGCAAAGTTGTTAATAAAATAATAAAAAACAAAATTAATAATATATAGTCATAAATAATAATGCTTTATTTTATTTTTAAGAAAATAATACATTCTTTTCTGATTGTAGCCATAACATTATAAATTTGCCATAAATATACAAAATTTGTGACCATATATACGAAAAAAACCTTAAAATAAGATTTATGTGTATCATAAAATGCTAATTTTTCTACGGACTAAAGTTTTTTTTTTGGTATTTTTTTCTAAAAGTTTGAAAAAATTCGAAAATTTCTTTAGCTTTTTTATTTGATAGTATTTGATTTCACTTATAAATATATAATTAATAATTCTGATAAGTAAGTAAGGAATAAATGTGCTTTTAGTACAAAAACTTTGAAAAACACTTAATTATCTTAAGCAGTAATAATTAAATATTCTGAAAACTTTACAAAATATATGAATTTATTTAAATTTTAAGTTCGGATTAAATAATTTTTCAAAATATTATGGAGTATCCTTATAACGAATTCGGAATCAATAGAATAAAATGTAACAAATTTCTGTGATCTAAATAATACTAAAGATAGTTTCGAATGGAGAGAGCAGTAATAAGATGACCTCATGACCTTGAAAGTAGTAAGATCAAAATTTTTTCTTTTTTTAGCATAAATTCTTGAGAAAAATTGGTCGATATGATATATTTTAGCATTACTTTGAAGTTGCACAGAAAAGATTGCAAAAAAATTATGAAGGATTTATTCTGCTTCTGAAAAATATCACAAAATGAATCTATTATTAGTTAATACACAAAACGGTTTTTGTTTGTTTTTGCTGTGAAACTCTTACCTAATTAATTTTTAAGCGGGAGAAGACGTCAAAACACGTACTTAGCAATCATCGTACACTTTCTAAAGGTTAGGTACAACCTCGTAAAAAATTCAACCGATATATTAGCAATCCACATAGCACTTTTTTGTAATAGGACAGAAGAAAAAAACTTATCATGCTAAGCTTAGCGTGCTAAAAAATGCAAAGTAATGAACGATTTTCATATTTTCACATTTTGTAATGATTTTTAGCTCATTTCATATTAATTTAACAGTGATTCAATATTTTATAATGTTTATTTCGTTTTTCACGTTATGTCTACTTTGCGTAAAAATTTAGTTCAGAACGCGTAAATTGATCATGCATGAAAATTAATTTGAACTACTTGGTGTGTTAGGAAGAGTTTAAACGTAAATTTAACGCAAATATTATTTCTAAAAGTTGATGAGCAAAACTACGTAACTTTGTATAATGCAAAAATTTATATTCAGATATCATGCAGCTTCATTCATAACATGCAAGTTACAAGTTTACGTATAATTTTAGTTTCTGCGTCTAAAATAATTTTTTTTTAACTCACTGAAGATCACTTTACAACTACATCAGTACTGATATATCAAATTTTGCATGATTCTAGATTTCCCGTCGGTTGTAACTAACATTGCCTTCAGAAGTTTTTGAAACCTTATCAAACCTTATCATTCTATGTTACAAACTATTTCTGATTTCTATCAGTCGACAAAAGCACATTTCACAGATAAAAATTAAGTTAATTTGCAGGGTCACTACAGGGATCAAACAAATTAATTCTTGCTTGTTTCTTTCTTTTCAAATAAGTAATGTTATTTTTTTTAATATCTTTAATATCGCAATAACCAATAAGTGCCTTTATTAATCAATTAAAAATATTTTAAAAAAATCAAGCAAATAATTGAAGTACACCATTATTCTACATTACCATAGATCAAGATAAAGTTAAACTCAGTAAAATTCCAATTTAATAGTTCCCTGAAAATATTTATCATTCTTTGATGCACAAGCCATCTGCTGCTGAACATTTCTTCGTATCGCAATCACTGTCTTTCTTGCATGGATCACCAATCTCATAAATTTTACTATCAATCATATTTCCACTGAAAAAATGATTAAATAACATTTTATAATACGATAAAATGATTAGGCTTAGCTTGATTAACTTTGTAAGAAATAAATGAACAAAATAAGCATTAATTTATAAATGCATTAGTAATTTGCTGATTTAATGATACGATAATCATTGCTATTAAAACTTACGATACTTTGTACTGACATACAACAATTATTAGTCGTTTACTTTCACAGTGTGCAGCAATACCGCAACCAATTTTATAAGTAGCTCCCCAAGCCATCTGAAATTTGAAATCAACAAATTATTATTAGTATATATTTGTTATGTAAGCAAGAATCAACAAATTTTATATTTGTTATGTAAGCAAGAATAATAGTACCTGTGTAAAATGTCCTACTCTTTGGTTGAATACCTTCTCTGTCATTATATTTGAGGGATTGTTATGATAAAATTTTGGTAATTCGGACCACCATGAATTAGAAGCTTGTACTCCAATTGTGTCTACCTTGTCTAAGATTTCAAATTTGCATATACATTAAGGAATATATATGTATGTTTCACTTGTAGACTTATTATGAGAAGGAATTACTTTTCTTTGCTAATTTTCACAAAGTTAAGTACACAACCAAAATTATAGTACAGTAATTTTAAATCATCTCTTATCATACAGTAATTTGAATAAAATAATTTTCCATAAATGAGCAATATTTCTGTTCTGCTCATTTATTTCTGATTTGTCTTATTGAAGCTGTTTACTTATCAGATAAGCGTAAGAATTTTTTCTTCTCACACGCAGTATGCAAATTAAAATTAAACAGATTTATGGTAAATTATTTGTACACTTTTTCACTTCCACTTATGTACAATAAATATTTTTTACTGATTATAATAGAAATATTAATATTACTTGAGACATCTACTTTCGAAGAATACATGTACAGATTTTCACCAGCATTCTGTCTATACTGTCTTGGTGAATGCTTAAATCGGCAATTATCTGCCCATTGCTGCGCGGATTTTTCCAAATTACAGTCCCATGTCTGAATGAATAAATGAATGATTGCACATTTAAGAGTCCATGTTTGAATTTAAAAACTCAGAATTAAGCAAATTACACGTTTTTAAGCTTAGTATACGCAATTTATAGAATTCAATAATTACAATTAAATTTTCAATGAATCAAAAAATGAAAGTATACTGAAGTAATGAAAATATTAGTTTACTAATTTTAGCATATTTTTTCCTCTAGGCATAGTTTCGTTGTCTCTGTTTTGTTCGCTGCCATTAATTAAACTGGAGCGAAAACTATTGTGCGCATCAACGATACCTTTGCGCTGTTGTGGTGTCAGCTTACCTCCTTGACATTGCAAATTGCTTGCAGCTAAATTAGAAATAATTTTTCGGCTAATTCATTAAATTAAAATTAATTAATATCTAGTAAAATCATATACTTAAATATTACACAATTAAATCAATAGCCTTCAATTAAATTCATCTTAAAAATAATAATATAAATGCATGCAATTTAACTGAAATTTATGCTATAAACGACAAAAATGTACCTGTCAAAATGGCTGAAAACAATATCAAATACAGTATTTCTGCGATCATTTTTCGAATTACGATAAGAGAATGCCTAATTTAATCAAATTGTAAGCGATATTCTTCAAATACAAACCCTTATATATTCATTAATGTAAATTTACTGCTTAGATATCTTCATAAAAGGTAGCAGCTCTGATCACATATTACATTCTTAATTGCTAATTGCTAAATTTTCATCGCAATATGCAAATTTCTCATTTCTAAATATGGTCTATTTTCATACGATATTTGTTGTAATTAAAAAATGTAATCGAAAACTGCTATAATTTTAAAGTTTTTTTTACTATTAGAAGATTTTAATAAGTACTTTTAAATGCACAATGTGTTGAGCAGAAAAAACTTAGTTATCTCCTAACAGATAAGCTTCCAGCTAAACAAATTATTCTAGCTGTACTTCAATCTTTTATATGCACTATATGATTTCCTACATTTTGCTTTGAGGATATATATTTATAATATATGCATAAATATAAATTTGAATGATAAAAACATAATTTTTTGAAATGCCTTAAAAATTTGACCTAATCCTAAATCTCATCAAGATATCAGTGAAAATTATAAGTACTTGTAGAGTAGAAAATGTATTTAAATATTGTTTTGTAAATAAGAAGAAATTTAATTAAAGCTGTTAAATTACTAAAAACTGCGCAAACTAGGAGTGTACTGAAAATGAATTAGCTCGAAAGTGATTTCTTACTGATAATCAGTGCTGCTTTCTGGCAATATTTTACTACAAAAAATATTGTAGCTAATGTCTTCTAAATTCAATTTTAACATGCAATTTTCAGTTATTAAATTACAATCAAAAAAAGTTAAAACTTGTAGACAATAAAATTTTCCAGTACTTTATTTACTACATTAAGAGTTCTATATATTTGCCACAAAATTGTTTACAACATAGGCAGAGTTCAAAAAACATACAGCTAGTAAAAGAAAATATTATTATATTATACATGATATCATGATAAGAAAATCATAATATTCGTAAAATACTATGATTATTTATATACATGATACACGGTACCATGATTTCCATAAACATGATTACGTATACATGATTATTATATACATTATTTCCTACATGTTTTCTTATTCTTAATTTATTTTATTACTAAGGAATAAAATATTTCATATATTGAATTAATTATTGACAACACAACTTGTTTATTTCAGGCCACATAAAATGATAACAGCAGTAAATGCTTTCAAAAATATTTTACCGAACAAATATTTATTCTTTAAGGAGAAAGATCATTAGTTGATCAACTGATCTTTCTATAACTCAGATTTTATGATGGACAAAAATAACCAAATTGTTGACTTAATCTTATCAGACATTTACAAACTTTCATTTTTTTGTGTATTTTAACAGTTTATTTTCCAAAAGTTTATTAGCTCAGTTTCAAAACTTAATTCACTGACAAACTTTTGAAATGATGAAGTAATAATTACTTATATTCCCAGAGCTAATTCTATTCTACTCTTACTTCTACAGATCAAATCAATTTTAGCTATGCTAACATAGCTGGATAATTAAAATAATAGTTTCCACTGACGTGATTTGCTTTGTAACCACTAATTGTCACGTGTAATCAAATTTTGCGATAAAATTAGCTAGGCAAATGTCTTGATACACATATTGAAGTGCAGTCAATTTAGTTGCTTTATGCGAATAAACACATTTGTGGAAATGAAGTCATAACCAACAAATTCAATCCTTTCAACAATCTTATCATTCATCGCTTTCAATGACCCATTTCTTTAAACTCAGATGATATCTTTACCAACGTGACAAGTTCGCCTTTGATAGAATGGAGGTGTACTGTAAACACAAAAGTTTGAGCTATTTCATTTGAATTACGCAACTTTTTAGTCCCTGCAGCTTGTATCACTTTTCGAATACTTGCCAAGGTATACTCCTGAACTCTATAAGTTATCTCTCATGAAATTCTGACCTTTTCTTATGCTTTTTCGTCATTATTGATACTATGCGTATAACATCTTTCTATTAAAATACTTTTATAATAATATTAAAGTGTCTGCACACATCAATGATGCTTAGGAACATACAAAAGCTTGCACAGTATTGATGCTTGGAAACATACAAAAGCTTGCACAGTAATGATGCTTGGGAACAAACAAAAGCTTGGACAGTATTGATGCTTGGGAACATACAAAAGCTTATAAAAGAGTGGATTACAATCTGATCACAGTGAAAACAACTAAACGACATTCCAAACATTCAAAACAGAAATATCATCCAAAATAGTACTACTATTTTATTATCCGACTCGGGATCAGTAGCTGCCTTGCGTATTCATTCCTGTCTGCGAGGTCCAATCGGCGCCACTTACTTTTTCTTTCTCGTTCATGATAGGCGCTCGTACCCGCTAGCACCAGTTGAGGACACGGAAGCTCTATCGCTGCTTCCTTCTGGGATGCATTAAATGTTGACGGCAAAACCAAAACCAAATAATGGTCAAAAATTGAACAAAAGCCTGAAAAACTATGCATCAATGAAATATAACAATGTTTAAAAACTTTTCTACAAAAAAAAAACATATGATTTACAAATAAACAATGTAAGAAAAATACCGTTTATCTTGTGCACCCTTGAAGCATGCGTACAATCCTTTAAACGTACTAAAGCGGCGCTCATATATACAAGCAAACTGAAATATTAGTCGTTTTCAGTATTTGCGACAAACTTTAAGGACAGTTGAAATTTCCGAAAGTTTTTAATAATAAAATAAATTACTTTATCGTGGGCACTGTTGAAGATTACACCAGTTTTTTCTAAAATGGTGCAGCAGAACTTTAACGTATGCAGCCCAAAATGTTTGAGAGGCTGCACTGATTCGCATCTTTCGGGAGGACGCAGATGGTGTTATTTTTCTGCAAATTGAAAATATTTACTTCTGTGATGGATGCAAATGTTGTCGAAATCTATTTCCAGGAAAAAAAACTTACAATACTAGCTTTTTCATCCACGTTCCTCCTTTATTTCCATTTACTTCTGTTGAAGTTGCCTCGTTCGGCTAAAGTTGCCCATTCCTGAGATGACATCAAGTCATTCCATCTTCAGGAAGTGGAGCTCATGCCGTCTCTTCCTCATTAATCACCGGCTTCTATGGTGCCTGGCCTTGCTCTTCCTCAACCCTTCATGTTCGCCATCATCACGGGTGGCTTCTCAAGTTGAGTGCCACTCACTGGCCTCACTGAGCCGCTGGCTGAGCTCGTCTATTCGCTGAAATTATCCTAATAACTAATATGTTCAAAAATTTTTCAATTCCTTCATAGAATCTTTACAAATCTATCAAAACAGCTTTTGCACTTTTCCTTCATCCAGTTACAAAAAATAAAAATGAAACACAACAATAAAAGTTTAGAAATCAAACTATGCAATAATTTACTGATTACCTCGGTAACGCCAGCTGCATATTGTAGGATAGCCTGGTGCATTACCTGATGGCTCTCCTAATATCTTAGCACTGCCGAAATGTCGACAACTGCTGGATTTGCCGTATCTGAAACAAAATCATATATTCTTCTGAAATAACAAGTATCATCAAACACCCTTACGCAAAAAAAAATTATTGCATAGTTGATTACGCAAAAATACCAGCAAATTTTACTGTCTAGTATTCAGAAATTAAAAAATACATAGATTATTCCATAGTTGTAAAAGAAGTTCGGCTCAGTCAATACCAAGCGTCAAACAGTACGCATACGCCATTTACAAATGCGACATGTGTGCAACCACTACTAGTTGAAGCTAAGATTTTTAGGATAAAAATTCTACTGCGCCTTGCATATCTGCTACCTCTTCAAAATAAGCTTCTCTGCTATACCACAGACAGTTCGTTGCTAATAATTTTTGTCTCATTTTGAATCTGTCGCAATTTCACTCGCACGACCTTACAGAAACGCAAACTTCGTCCTCATTCAGTGTGGTTCGGCTGACTGGTCATTTTAGGATTTGCTTCAAATTTATGATGCATCTGAATCATTTTTCTCTATGTACCAATAAAATATGAAAGTAGCTGGCATATGCTTCTTACTTTTACGGTTATAAGAAAAATAATCATTAAAACACTTGACAGTGATGCCAAATTCGGATGAGAAGAGCAAAACGTCGCTGCAACAATTCTGTAGAGTGCTCAGGCAGCCAATTTTTGCATTTGAAGTTTATATCACAAATTATAGCTGTCTTAATTAATTGCAGATTTCAAATCTTTTTAGAAATAACGCGAAAGAATTCATTTATAGACAAAAAGTTTTGTGAACGTAATCCTATGTGAACTGTGCACTGGTGAACACATCATTCTCATGCATTTGTTGAGTGGAAAAGAAATAACGAAAGAAAGAAATCTAAGAACAGTATCTAGGTGATATTCCTGTACTAGTGTTGGATTTATTACATTTTTCTAGATTGGTTCTGTTCTTACTATTCTAAATGTTGCATTTTCAATTACTAGTAAATTTTTTGTCAGGACATTATGGTTGTCGTGAAGCTTCAAAGCTGCTAGCAGATAGAACCAAATGTGATTGCTAAGTACAAATTGTAATTTCGTGTTTATTAGATCAAATATTAAAAGGATTCAACAACTATAGTGAAACAAAACAAAATATCGTGGACAAAAGAAGAAACATTGTTGTATCGCTTATAAGTCATGTCCAGCAAGCTTAGTCATGTCCAGCAAGCTTAGTCATGTCCTGTAAGCTTATGCATTTATGTGCTTAAAATCTTCTGCGCTTAATATTTTGATTTGTCTCGCTTTTCCCGATTCAAAATATCTGCAAAAAATCTGTTAAATATTTTCTTATTAAATTGCAAGAGACTTTTAACAACATACTCACATTTTAAACTTGAATAGTTGAAAGAAAAATGTAAGTAAAACAATTTTGTTGGAGCTGCGAAATATTCCAAAATATATAATCTAAAAACATGCTGTAATACTTATAAATATTGCAGTGGAAAACAAATACAATTTTAAATACAAACTAAAAAACAGTACAAATATGGCTAGGAGATTACTTCTGAAAACGTTTTACTTCCATTGTAATGTTAGAACAAACATCCTGTCGAAAGCAACAAAACAGTTGCACTGCTTCAGCCATTGAGATGAACTGAAGTTCAATTTTTGACCTATATATTTCTTTGATCATACAAATCTGAAAGATTTTATTATTAAAAAAAGTTTAATGGCTGAAAAAAGTTAATCTTTTCTACAGCGATTCTAGTAAATTTGAATAATAATTTTTCTTAATAACTTGAAAAGTCAGAAAGTTTTCAAATCAAATATTTGCATGATTGAAGTTTTGTTACTTTTGTCTA
>UYYF01005161.1:1022-12848 GCA_900618365.1 Thelazia callipaeda
GACTGGTCTAGTTCAATCTCATTGTTGGTACATTATCGAATCCGTATTGATAATCATCTATATTACATGATAATGATCTCAAACTGTACCATACATCAGTGGGTGACTCAAACATTTACACTAATTCCATATTATGCAGTACACGAAGTTTGCTATGAGGTTTGAATTAGTGTTTAGATTCTTTTTGTGAAGAAATAATATTTCACACAATTAACACTCGAACAAGACTACTATTAAAGTTATTACTTTTATTATCACTCGCTAATTTGACTAATAATAATTATAATGCAATTAACACTGCCAATTATTCTTATAATCCTTAAAAATTAAAAATGCAAACATGCTCATTCCGTTCATTAAATTGAAGTATACATCTTAGTTATTAAGAGATAAAAGTGGACAATTTTCTGTTATTTTCAAAGTCATCAAACTAAATCTCATGTGAATCAAAGTTCACAGGTAATTTGGTAGTACGCTCAACTTCCCAATTTACATTTTCAGACAGATTGGCCATCATATGAGCATCGCTTGGAACATTGTGTTCCATTTCAAATTGACAATAAATGCTTGCAAAAAATTGGAGCAAAATTGTTTGCATGCAGCAAAATTTACATATGTCTATGGATGATCTCATATTTTACATTTGATACTATATTACATACTTAGACTTATTTTAGTATCTCAAAACTCAAATAATTGCTTTTCCTGACAGTTTCAATATTCTTTAGTAACTTCTGTGTTCCGTTAAAGTTTATAATTGCTTTTTTTTTAATTACGCAAAACTAAATTTTGCGCAATTTAAAAATAATTTTAAAAAAATTTCGCAGTTTGCAATTTTACTAACACCTATTTGCTTACTTATATCACAATTAAATATTGTTTTATTGAAATAAAAATGAAGTTAAACACATCAGATACATCCTATCCCACAGTGAAATGTACAGTTCGCAGAAGTTTACCTTGTATAACAGCTAACAGATCTGAAATTTAAATATGAACGGGCACCAAGAAGTCTAAAAGTGCTCTCGAATTCTGATTTCTTTTCTATACACAAAAATGGCAACAGCTTTTGAAAACATAAATTTAGAACTACCTTTCAACTGCTTTAAAGATTTACATGCTACCAACACACGAGAAAACAACATTATAAGTTGATATCTATTACTATACTTGAAAAATTACATGAAAATCCGAAACCAATAATTACAGAGTAAATAAAGAACCAACCTTATGTTAGCTCTCTCAAAAATATGAAAAGTTGATACTTATTGCTTACTTTGGTGACTATCTCATAGCATGTTTAATGTTTTAAAGGAACAATTGACAAATTTTACTTTCCTCAAACAAAACGACAACTACAAATCCAGATAAAACACGTTTAAAGCATATCTTAAATTCATTAAAACAAATTCAGAACAGAAACATTTTTTTCCTAGAAATAAATATACATTAACTTAAACGATTGATTTACTAATTATAATTTTCCAAAATCGCTATTTTTCTGAATATTTCACGAATTTGAATCAAAATTATTACTTAGAAGTTTAGTCTAAAAATTTGAAACTTGAGCTAGGAAAATATTACGAGCATAAAATTAATAGTCCCTTAGAGACACACTATGCTTCAATGCTAATATAAAGAATGATCTTTCATCGATTCAAAATTAAGTAAAAAAAAAAACGTATGATTGAAAAATATACATATTTATACGTAGGCTGAGCAACGTAGACAATATAAAGCATCATAAGGTAATGTAATTGCAGGAGTAGTAGTTCTATACATGCTAGTGAATACTGCAACAAATTATGCAAATTTTTTCCTTTCTGTTTTTCGATAACAAAATTTAACAAAATAAATATTACATTAATTTGAACAGTTCTCAAGCACCTATTCATAAAACCACCAGTAGAAGATTCGATTAGCACTTTTATATCTTTAAACAAACCCACGAAAAAATAAAATATTCCTTCGTAGATTTTCGAAAATTAAGAGTAAGTCAAATGTAGGCAAAAGATTAATAATTAATTACTATTTTGCTTACCAATTAACTTAAAAATGTGCGAATTCTTCTAAGATTTTAAACTTTTGTATAATTTCAACAAAATTTAATGTATGCCATCGATACTTCTTACTACTAAACAAATTTGAAAGAATATTATTTTACATATTAAATACAAACTAAGTAGAAAGTTTCATCTATTCTCACATTTTATTCGCAAGCGAGTGAGAATCTTCCAAACAAACAAGCAATAATAGAGATTATTCTCTATTATCAAGAGTTTACAAATTTAACAAGAATCAAAATTCTCAAAAATTCATCACTGAGTTCTTAGGAAGATTCAATTGGAACCAAACTGCTACTATCATAGCACGCAAACTTGAGAGATTTTTAAAATTATGCGAAATTAGCCAGTATCCGGTATAGAAGTAGTTGAATATTTTAAAAATGAAAGTACTTATATATGCAAATTACAGCTGTGCATATATGAGAGAACAAAAAACAATAAACAAATGCATTTGAAGAAAGAAAATAAAAACATACGAAGTTCACAAAGGATACTGTCATGGACTGCGCGCAAATTTCATGATGGCACTTGAAGTAATGGAAAAATAATAGAAAAAATAATTCTTGCTCACAAAATAATGCATAAGTAAATTAACGGAAATAAAAAAAATTAGCATAGTCAAAAGAGAACGATGATGAAAATAAGCGAATCGAGGTAGAATAATAAATCTGTTATTAGGATAATTTTTATTCATAATTTAATACATTATTTAATTTTTTCCAGTTTGTGCTAATGCACATAATCATTTTTGCATGCTAATAATCTTTCATATATTAAAAATTTCATTTCTGAAAATAAATTAACAAAAAATCTATCAATAATATCTTTTTATACAAGCACTTCACTATTAATAAACTAATCTAAATATGAATTTTAGCAATAACTTCAAAATATTCACTGAGAAGTTTTTTGAGAAGTAAATTTCATTTTATCTTAGTGTGTATTATTAAACAATTTTTGATTGTTTCCATGCATTGGGTAGTGTATTTTGTGGTCGAGAGGTCATATGACCTGTTGGTATTGAAGAAAGAGTTATAGGCATGTAATGATGATGGGGAGGTGGAGCAGGTGGTGGATTAGCGGTAGGAATGAGAGGTCGATTAACCGCTCCTGAAGTTACAGCTAAAGTGGTAGCATTGTTCATTCGACCTGCTGAACCGAGTTTAGCTGGTGCTGCAGAGCACAAACCACAGCATATTGTTCGCTGCCAAGAATGGAATGTCTTCGATGATATTGTCCACATTCCTGTTGAAATGCCTACTGCCAATGACATGAATATACTCAAAAAATATAATTCGACCTGAAATAATATACCTTAAATCAAATAAATAAACCATTTCTTATGCCTTTACAAATTAAAAATAATAACAGTAATAATAGTAATAGATTATTAACATTAATAATAATAACAATATCAATGAATTAAAAAATAAAAGCAAAACAGCAAAGGAATACTAATAATTACCTGTGGTAACAAAGGCCTTTTACAGTAACCTCGTTCAATTCCACCATGTAATTTGCAAGCAATAGTAGCTGGATGCCACTGCATCAGAATTAGCATGTGGTAGCAATCACAAATAATTATTGTCACAGAAGGGATTATGTATAGTGCACTGAAGATACTCATTTTTACCATTAACTTTTCCAATTTTGATGTATCGGTTCCCTGTAACCAAAAATACCATAATTTTTTCATTCTTCTACGGTAATATTTTAATTTTGCTAGAATTTTTTTTTAAAACATTGAAAAAAATTTTTTTTTTAAAACACTGAAAAAATTTTTTTTTAAAACACTGAAAAAGAGATCATTTTTTAAATTTAAAAAATAAAATAATAGCAAAACGAAACTAAAGATTACTTTACAGCGTAATAAAAACCAAAACTGAACTCTTCTCTCTGTTTTAATTTTAGAATAACACTTTGGTTTCGATTAGAAAAACAAGTTCGAACAATAAAAAAGTGAACTTACTCGTCTTCTGAAAGAATCTCGTTCTCGGCACATACTTGAGAAACCGGCAAGTATAAGACAACTTCCAACGACAACGAAAATAATCTTAGGTACAATTATAAAACCAACCAAAGCCCAAGGGTCAGAGTTACCCACTGAACACAAACCTGTCAACTCATTCGCATCAATCTACAAAGTAGTAATTTTAACGTAAAATAAATTTCATTTTTTATTAATGGAAAAAAGAATCACAAAATGAAGTATAATAAATCTGCACAGATTATTATCAAATAGCAGCTCATTTTTTGAGTGAAAGTTTTGTAAAGTGAAACTGTTAAAAATATTTACATAATGTATGTGTAAATGCCGGCAATGAAATTCAAGATCATAAATCACAAATCCGTCGTGAGAAATTACTAATGACCTTGACAAGGTCATTGAATTCGAATTATTCCTTATAATTTATCATTAATAAATCAGTCTTTTCTTATCAAATCTTTTACGAAAAATTTTTTTGTTTGAACAAAAATTGCCACGCTGAAGAAGTAAGTGATTTTTGTGCTACTAAAAACTATCCAATAATTCATTTATTTGATAGTCAGAAATAACGCAAATGAAACCAAGAAAAACCTTATATTTGAAAATTTTCAAGAAAATAGTTACTTTGTGAGTGGTAAGTGCAGCGATAGTTAAAATTGCTGGAAGAATCCACGCGACAAGGTGAAGGTAACTGCTCCATGCGTCAATTCCTTCTGGAACCCATTTGCGAGCAGCTGAAAGATACCTGAAAAATTGCATATTTACCAAATATCATCCAGAGATTTGAAAAAAACCTTGTGTTGCTGCTCTGTCTTTTGTTTTAATTTCCAACTTAATAACTTAAAAAATTTCGATTTTAATTAATATAAACCAAATATACCTAAGTTTCAAGTTTTCCTTAGCAGGATTTTTACCACTTTATGGATAATTCTTCATTGCATTAATTTTTTAACAAATATAGCACACAATTTATAATATAAAACATTGCTCTTTTCTATCATTAAAAATCTTTTGCAAATGAAAGCAGAAAGACCAGACAATTTTAAGCCCAAATCAGCCAAAAGTTGTGTAGCTATTTCAGAATTCTTTTCAAGAAATATAATTTCGCCTTGCTTACTTTCATGCTAGCACTTAAGCCTGGAATTTAGACACATTTGTATTTGTGTTCATTAAATAAGGAAGAACTCAAAAAGAAAGTTAATCCCAATCTAATTTACTCTCACTCAGTTCTGCTAAAGGAAGGAAACAAGAAAAACTTAGCAATCTTTAGTCTTGATTAGCATATGTCTTTACTGGATATGTCAACAAAATAATTCAATGACATTTAACTTTAAAAAATTCTAAACTTTGAAAATAATTACAAAAATTCATCAAATACTTATAAATTTGTTAAATTTTAATACTTAAAAACTTGAAATTCATTTAATTGCTTGCATAATTAACTTTTATCAATTTGGCAAAAAAAAAAGTAAATGAGTTATGCTGCGTTTTATAACACTGAATCTCGACTACACTATCAATCAGTATTATTCAAATTTTTATAAATAATTTTATGCTCTACTCTCTGTAAGTAACACAGGTAAAATAGCTAGAAGCGATAAAAATAATGAACTATCCACTTGATGTGTTGAGCAGAGAAAATTATGTGAAAATGAATTTGAATAAGACAAACCATGTAAAAGTAAGCATAAGCCACCACAGACTGCTAGCTATGGAAAAGTAATAAGTGAGTATGAATGAAATGACACAAGGAGTATTGTCCAAAGTACCAACAATAAGAAATGCTTGTCCAGTTGGCAACTTGTCGCAAGCAGTTCGCTCGTATGAAAAAATCGTGCGACTTAACGGCGGTAACGAAAACACAAGGTAACAGGCCGAAAGATAAAATATTGACCTGAAAATAATATAATTTCAGTAAGTATGAAATTCCATACTTGAGTAATTTTAATAAATTATTACAACTAATTCATTAATGCATTACACATGCATTAGCTGAAATGCATAAATCATCAAAATATTGGCGAAATGAAAATTACGATTACTGTTGACTGCAGCAAACTTTAAGTAAGCTTATGATTTTATTAAGGCCTTAATAAAGACTTGTATTTTCTTTTCTTATTAGGCTTGGCAACTGAATTACTATTTTTAAACAAGCCATTTGTTTTTTACATAATATGTAATCATCTTCACATTAATTCCTTCAAATGCGATCATTTTTTATTGCTGTACTTTGTACTGCGAGACAGTGTCACAAGAAGGATTCACACGCATATACAACTAGTTTTGCCGCAAGTAGTTTCAATTTTTTACGCAGGTTTGGTACTCATTTACATATTCACGCAATTTTTAAATTCAGATTTTCTAATATGGCAATAAGTAATAGAAAGTAACATATTGCAATGATTCTAAGTAAGATATCAAAAAAGATTCTGATGGAAATATCAAGCAGAATAAATTCACTCGAATATCACTTAAAGATATTTCTGTCCAAAATAGCTCTTAAATGAGCTATTTGTTATTGACTACTTTTATTATTCAACTCTTATTAATTAAGAGTGCTGATTTTTTTTTTTAAATAAGAATTTTCATCGTAACCATAATTACTAATAAGGAGACGTTGAAATAAACCTTTCAGGGAAACGAAAGCGTTGACGATCAATTAAAAACGTAAAGACGGTGAAAAGTGTAACTCCAAAATTGACAGAAGCCCACAAAAGTATCCAAAAACGAGCAAATTCTTTTTTTGATCCATCGAACATTCCTTCACGATTACATGGAAACATGCATAAACCACGTCGATCTGTTGGGTCTAAGTTCACAAGATCATGTGGACAAGAGAGCATGGTTTTGGAGAATATTCGACCATCCAAACTTGGGACTTGTTCTCGATGATCTCTTTCAAACTGTCTAAAAATAAACAAGAGTATTTTTACAACTAATAATTATATTTAGCATTTATAACAAACAAAGAACTGAAAAACATTCTACATATCTTTTAAGCTTTATAACTTCTTGAGATGTTACTTCAATCTTTCCTTGAATCAATGAAAACAAGAGGTCACTTAAGTGCACATTACCAACAAGTTTTGTTACAAATACCAAAAATTTTTCTGCAGTCTAATGAATTAAGTAAACACAGAAAGTTATGTTATTCTAAACAAGATAAAATGCATATATATTATGTTTACTTATGCTCACAGAAACTTTTCAGTGCATATTGTATTTACGATTATTAACTTCATGATAAGCACTAAGGACGAAATTCAAATTTTTGAGTAATCCGACATTCCTTTCATGTACAAAAATTATTAGTGATACAATGATAAAGCTACAATAATACAATGATAATAAAGGTGATAAAAGCTGTGCAATAAAAATTCCAAGTTTTTTCTATTTTCGGCAGTAATGTAAACTGCTATGTTAAATCTTTGAGAAAAAATTTTACTCGCCAAAATAAAATAAAATAAATAGTAATAAAAGCAAGGAATAATCTTTTTTAGTTATTTTTTGGTAATAAATTTTTGCAGTAATACTTTGTGCTATTCAAAGATATTTTCGTTGCAGAAAGTAAAACCTTCTCATTATCATAACATTATTTACAAATAAACAAGTCATTTGATCCGTTCAGCTTGTTACAAATTGAATTATTAAGTAGATCACTACCATTTAGCAACTAATACCTTGAAACTTACTCTAACACGCACAGTAGGCAATTACAATCACACAATTTACTGTATCTCAAATTTTTAGTGATGACAATAAAGTAATCAGAGAAATAATTCCTGTGATGCCTGATAAAACTTATTCCTCAATTTCTTATTAAATAATTGCTGAATATATTGAATAACATATATTCATTACCAAACAATCTCTTAATCATTCATTTCAAGTTTTGGACGAAGTAATTATCATTAATGTTATTATTATTCCTATTTTTTGTCATTACATCAAAAAACAAACAACCGGATATACTGTCATCATGTGAATTTTTAGTTTCTAAATATTTATTACTACTTAAAAAAGCATATATTTCAACTTTTTTTTTGCTGAAACCTTAGGGGAACTATGTTTGCAATGATTGTGATTATTAGACATTTGATTGGATGAAAAAAATAATTGTGATTTCCACAAGATCAATTAGTATTAGTAGAAATGGTAATAGTACTATGAATGCATTGCTGCGATTAAACTAAGCAAAATCAAACACTACAATTTTACGTTGCTCAAAGATAATATGAACTGCAAACTATATCTTCCAGATCATGAAAGCCTAATTCAAAAGTTAAGATTTGAAAGTTAAGAACTTGCTAATACAATACGAATGACTCTATTTGCTATCATTCTTTACGTTTAAAAGATTTGCAAATGAATAAAATGCAATAAATTTTTTGTCTTAAACTCATAACATAATTGCTTTCTTTTAATATTTGAAGGCCAAAGAAATCATATTTATTCCATAAATAGTTATATTAAATAGAGAAGTCAATTACAAAAGCTGATTTACAAGAGTAAAATTTTACTACTAATGATTAAGCGTAAATTCCATTGTTAACTACTGAATCACTAATTTCATGGAGTCAGAATTTGCTTTCTCCAGAAAATAAACCCAAACAAGTTAAACATATACTTACTCTGGACCAAGGTAGCTGTTGTGGTCGTTAGTCGGTTTCATACATAGATCTGGAGCTTCTGGAAAACGGCTACAATTCAGTGGTTCAGGCCAATCAATTCCAAATTCTTGTAAAAAGGATACGCAGTCACGTTTGACCTAAAAATAAGACGAATGAATTCAAAAATTATGCATGATGTATGAAAATTTGATGTGGACACAATTTATATGAACGATCATTATTTGCGTACATTTTTTCTTTCTAAATGAATTACTCATCACTGCTCGCATTCACTGTTAACACTTGATAACTACAAAATAAGCCAACAACTGCTACAAAAATAACAAATCAAAGAAAAAAATTGATAGAATCAATGAGTCATGCAGTTATTGATAACAAGAAATTATATTTAAATTTAGACTAACAAAATATCCTAAATGAAATTACGCCACTTTGATCAGTTTCTATTTGTATGAAGACAGATATGATTAAAATGAAATTAGATTGAGTATAGAAATGAGAAAGAGAAGTAAACAGGAACTAGGATTTAATGAGAAATACTCAAAATAGTAAAATTATTTATTCAAGATCGATTAGAAAACTAAATATTAACCTCATTAACAGAAATGACCTATGGACAGCTACAGCACAGCCTCTGTCAAACAAAAAGCGTGACCTTACCAAAACTAACCTATACTTCACCTAAACCACCTGCTTGCTTCTTTCTCAATACACCTGTTATAGCAATTCAAATTACTCATTTGCCAGTGTTATATTATTTTCTGACAATTTTCAAATTAAGCAACCATAAATTAGCATAAAAAGTAATTTATGAATGAAAAGATGTGGGGCATTGTGCATACGTTACTACTAGTAATTGAAAAATGCACATTCTGAGATACAAATAAGGCATTTAAATTTTGTTGCTCTCAAAAAATTCTAGTAAAAAGTAATATATTGTAGGAAAGAACTGAAAACGCTTTTCCAAGACGACAAATCTGATCTGCCATTTATTAAACAAATCCGACAGTATCCAATATTTCTTTAGTTAAGAACAGTCAATTACTATCTTAAGTAGAGTAGAGTAATCAATTGATCTTGCTAAATTCGTACTATCTTTAATTTATTATAATCAATTACTTTAGATAATAGCAATTCTTTGTTATGCTATTACTGCTATTTATCAAAAACTATCAAACATCGTTTGAACAATAAAATTAATATTTAAATGTGATCAAAATGATTGATCCCTTAGATATAGGAATGAGTTCTGTGTTTTGCTGCCTGTAGGGATCGTTTTTCAAAGGTTGTAAAATGAGCAATAAAACCGTCCCCATCAATTCTGATGCAGTGATGCAGTCAACGCGTTACAATTAAATGTTTACTAAAAACTGATTTTTTCCTTTTGAATTATCAATCGATAATGATCGAAATTAATAGTTCTGCTTTTGCTCGCTTTACCTGCTAACTTTTATTTTTTTCAAGTATAGATTATTGCATATTTTACAAATATAATCACGCATTTTCAAATTACTTTTATTTGATTTGACTAAAAGTAGAGATACAGAAATGAATGAATGTACGCATGCAATAAGAAATTAAGAAAAATAATGCATAAAAAGAAAATTTGTTTACTTTTTCTATTTTTGCATTAATCACACTCTAACTAAATTTAGTATTACTAAAATGCAAGTCAATTTATCCTTACTTAAATTAATGTCCTCTAACACTATTCTGCGACTACTTTAAGTTGATACAATTATAATAACCAAAAATTAATTTTGCAAAATTCTTTATAGCTAAAAATTGGATAATTTTTTTTCTTTTTCTTTTAAAAAGTGATCATTCTGAGAGATAAATTAAATGGTTCAAAGATTTTAAATGACTAAGAAAGTTTTGGTTGGCCATAAGGCTCACTTACTTAATGTTTAAATTGGCTTCAAAAGTAAGACTTGAGAACTAAATAGCTTTCTGTCCAATTTAATATGAATTATTTCTTATCGTGAACCAAAAATAGCAATTATTGCTGGCTTAGTTTGTTATAAACCAAATAAATAAGTCAATAAACAAAACCATTACTACTATTTATACTTATACAGGAATTAGAATATGATAGATAAATGCTTCCATATATAAGCAAGCATTTATCCATCACATCCCAATAAATTTGTAATTTCTGCTTTGCTTTCCTCTCACTTTCAACTAACTTCAAATGAATAATAAATGTCATAATATAAGATGAAATAATTATACTCTAAACAGCGAATGTTTGCAGTAATGTTAGTCATTTTCCATAAGAATAAGTTTTTCAGAGATAATTACTGAGCAGAATTGTTTTGATATTTTTATTCTTTTTTTACAAGACTATAAATTGTTCAGTATGTGCTTGTGAAGATAGTAATTTGAAGGAAAAGTTAAAATAAAAGTTCGCAATTGAAACAGATGCAAAGGTATTTTGAGACGCATAAACACATCTAAAATCCAAAGACAAAAAAATCCTTGACATTTTCTCATAACGCTTCAAATTATCAACTTTTGGATGAGTCGTGTCATAGCACTTATTTACAAGACAAAATGGCAAAAGATTATGCAAATGACAAAGGTAACTGAAAAAAATTGCTGTTTACCTCACTTTTTCAAGCACTGTTTTGATACGAAGAAAAAAGCACCATCATCAGCCTAAGCAATATTGGATAATCTTGTAAATAATAATCAAGTAATACTTTAACAGAATAGAAGAAAAAATTATATTTTAACTTTGTTGTTCTTACGACAATATTATTGCTAGTTGAAAGTAAATATTTGGCTAGTAATCGTAAGTAAGTCATTATGGCAATCTATTTATACTTCAGAAAAACTTCAAAAGTGTAAAGCTAAGAAGCTAGATAATAACGGTGAAGGCATCTGCGAACATGCAATGTTGTTAAGATTTCAGTAGTATCCTTATAAGTATAAACAAGTGCTCTTTACTAACAGATAAGACAGAATCTTAGGCAAATAAAAAATTCAAAGATTTGAATTATATATATAATAAAGTCTTATTTTTCCTCGCAGTGAATGAAAATTACGTCTCATGGGAATGTTTATAATTAATTACAAAACAATGTAATTTTCAAGACAATTATGGTATCTCGAGATCATTTTTGAAGTAAGAAAGTGCAAA
>UYYF01005171.1:0-11424 GCA_900618365.1 Thelazia callipaeda
GACTTTTACGTTTAAGAGCTAGTTCAAGATCTATTCCCCTCATACACTTCTTAGCCTCTCTCAAATTTTTACCTTCAAGCGTTCAATCGGCCAAATACCGCTTTATGAGCTTTGTACGGGAGTTATTCGAGCTTATTTTCGTTTCTATGCTTTCCTTTCATTCCAATAGCTGCTTCTTTTGCGTCGTCATTTTTTATAGCATTGCTGTACTACTTGTGTCACTACGATCAGTTACAACAGCAATAGTATCTGAAGCCGAAAACATCACAACAACGAAAATGGTAGTAAGAGGACGGGAAATTCTAGCAAACACTCAGATCAGCTATCTAATGCCTTGGACTGCATTTCTGAAGAACTTTTTGTCCCACAGGCACTGCCAAGAAACAGATAGATGTAACTGACTACAATGATTATGTCCATGCAATTCCATTATTGTAGCACTTGTGAAGGAGCAACAGTGAAACCTAGGAAAAATGTGAAGAAAGAGATACTTATGGGATGAGCAAAGAAAAAGGAAAGACTATTGCTGAAAAAATTGGAAACGTCAAAATGGAAGAAAGCTGTATTGATTGACAGTCAAGATATAAAGGGAATGAGTGAGTGAATGAAGGATGCAGTCATAAATTATGGAGCTAGATTATTCACATGCAGAGTCCCTATTGACTGTGAGAAAGGGACGGTAAAGAATGCATTTGCGAGTTCTGCGTTCAGACAATTATTCAGAATGTCAGTTGAGTTGACACAGAACGCTCACTCACTCATCCTTAATTGCGAGTATCATTATTCCAATTGTCAATGGTACCTCGCTTGTTTCTTTAAATTACAGCACTTCTTCCTTTTCTTTTCAGCTTCATCTCGGATCACTGACATCCTTTCTACATCACTGCTTCTACCTTTGTATTATCTTCGTCACTAAATATTATCCATGTACATTTTTACTTTCTCTTAATATTAATATAGAATAATGTAAACCAGACACTCCTTTCTGATCGCTAGTTATGTGTTTTTGATGTTTCATATTTACTGCCTTTTCTTTCCTTTCGGCAATAGGCCAAGGATAGAAGTGATAAGTAATCAGTAATCAGCATCCTTGACATTATAATTAAGAGTGTTACCACAATTATTAATTGTGCATTACTCCTGAAGCTGCAAGATCTCTAGTTACTTTGTTAAAAGAACGCTTCTCCGTTCTTTTAACATGACAAAGTTCTTATGCAACAATTTACAAAAATGTTTTCTAAAAAAATTCTTCGAAAGAATTTCAGCACATCTAAGATTTCTTTTATGGCAACGTCGGATGTGTTTATTTTTAATAAAATAAAATAAAATAGTTAACATCAAGTACTACAGCTTTTGTAAGTGAAACGATAATACACATGGAGTCACTACCAGTTAAGAAGAGTGTTAAACTTCTATAACAATAAATTTACAGTTCAGCACTGTTTACGATAGCAGACAGAACTTCAATGTCCCATCTTCTCTTGGCTGACGTGAGTTTCATCCCCGTTAAACTTTAAAAATGTTATCGCGAATTCAATTTTGTATTTCGAAAGAGTGGGCAGCCTTACACTTCATCAACGCTATATGACTAAGAAATAATTATGTCCTTACCACGCAATCAAGAGAAATTCATATTTCTCCACCGCAAAACTATGCCGTCAGATGTAAAGCCAAAATAAAAACCTTCCATCTCTTGACAACAGTTTTTATTATACTCTTCAAAAAAAAAAACGAAATAAAAAGTAATAGCAATGCACATGGACAACAAACGGGAACTACAATGGCGGTTAGTTGTGTATCTGTCACATTCACCACCAAAAATTGAGCACAAAAAGTAGTGACAAGTATATCCCAGCAAATGAAGTCTTGTACTCAAGGTCAAAATATATGAAGGATATGCTAAACAATATTGTTGTCTATTACCATTCTACTAGAGTAATTCCGCGTGTTAGTATCTTTCATCATGACCAACGATAAATTCAGCTAAATTACCACACGTAAACTTCTCTTAAACTCTTAAGCCAAATGCTTTCACGTATACGAAAAATCAATAGTTCAGATGCTAACATAGTCTTTTGTTCACCATCATATCAAAATGACACACTTACAATAAACATTGCTGTTCTCGGTTTTCTCCCAATAAAAAATATGTGCTAATCATGAAATTCCTACGACATCACAATTTCGTCATACAATGAATCGTACGCCAACTTATATTGTCTTACTGTCATATTACAGAGCACTAAATATTTTGTAGTCTAGTGTTCAAAATAACATTTGACTCAGCTACAAAATAGATGCGTTACATATGCAAAGGCATAATGTAAAACAAAAATATAAGCCAAGCAAATACCACCACTCTTTTCACAGAACGCATGTCAGACTTACTGCTAAAAAAGAATACATCTTGTAATATTATAAAGCCTGAAAGATTATGTAAATGAAGTATCCATGAACGCTCACGTTGGTTAGAAATAAACATACAGTTTTTTGAGCAATTTATATATAAATAAAATGTGGTGAAAGATCACATGATATGGCCACGACCACCAGACGAATTGCATTATAGCTTGTGTTTCATGCATTCAATGGATGCAATTACTATTGTTGATCCAAAAATTCTGATTCAGCTCACTTACTTCTGGAAAACAATATGCATTAAAAGTCTTGAACATTTACTATGCTGTTAAAAAAATTCCTGTTCAATGTATTTGAATAAACAGTAAGAGAAAAATATCAGCATATAATGTTATCGAGTACTATGTCTCAATTTTCAATTTCAGCACAAAATATTTGAAAAAATACTAAAATCTTTACAAATCTTTGACAAAACAATTCATATCTTTTCTTCTTGCTTGCTTCCATATATTTTAATTCATGAATGCAAAACTTCAACATTCATCATTCACGTCACAGTTCGAAAATTCCTTGAGCTTCAATGATAAAATGGATCTCGAGATGGATGAAAAATAAGATAGTCATACTTCAATAAATTTTCACCCGCGCGATAAAGCGTCAACTTCTTTTTTCGCGTAAAAAACTGAAAAACCAATATTTTTCTATGCCTCATACAGCAAATATGAAGATGCTTTTCCATAAGGATGAATTTGAAACAAATTTAGTGACTCAATTGAACTGAAAAACTACTAAAATAATCGAAATCAAAACACCTCACCCATGCAATATATGCACTGTTAATTCGTAAGTCCCCATAGTAATTGCTGTGTTTGGGACTGTTCTTAATAGCTAAAAATGATAAAGTTGAATATTTGCTTTTTATCCCTACAAAAATGCATTTAAAGCTCAATGTTACCAGAGCCATGACCACTTGAAGTTACAATTACACTAATTTGCTAAAATTACTACATGATGACAAGGTTAGGAACCACAAATGAAGAGGCACACCTGTACACTCAGACCTCTATAAAGTGCCCAAAATCCTTCACCTCGTAAAATAAACTTCAAAGTTGGCAAAAATCCCCTGATCATAGAATTTTCTTCACGCATACGAGTGCGTACGACTTCTGTAATGTGTAATATATGACAATGTATAAATGAAAACGATCAACAACGTGCCACATCTAAAATATGCCAGATTCCTGGTCAAATATTTTCATATTGACATCAAAAAAGCTAACAACATAAATGATGTTAATACTGGGTTCGTTCATCACAAACTATTAATATTTCAAAAGAAATGATAAGCATCATACAACAAAAAAAATTTTAACAGACCATTCTGTTTCATATGAAATATTTACTAATCAAAGCTGAATAATTACACTCTTTGGGAAAAAATAAATAAAGTAATAGACAATATTTGAAAGTGAAGTACAAGAATGATTAGCCATTAATTTTTAAATAATTATAGCAAACCAAAGCAGCAATCAGTGAACAATTAACAACATAAAAGATGCAGAACAAATCATCCCGCGAATAAATAACAAGAGCAATGTGTATGAAGAACATACCGTGAGGATATGCTAATGAACAAGCAAAAAACTTTGCTGTACCACCAGCGAGCATAAAATGGAAGAAATCGATCATTTCACGCTTCTCAATTTCAGTTGAAGATTTTCGCACGGCAGATTGGTGCTTGATTTCTTTTTTAATTCTTGAAAAATCTTTGAATTCTGGCTCACTTGTTGCCGGATCTGATGAATCCGTTGCCAAGTTCGCATTGTTGTTTCGTGATGTTGACTTCCACTTCAGTAATAGCATACGCAACTCTTCATAAAGAACAAATTGAATGACTGTTTCAGAAATTCCAACATAAGATGCTGTTACTCCCTTCAAAACTGCATTAATTAATTATACTGTAGAAATTTAGCAAGTAACCACTGCATACAAGATAAATGTGATACTTTTATAATTGATCTTATCAATTATTGACACTTCTTTTAGAAACTGTTACCCTCGTATCAACATATGATTTCTAAACTTGACATATTTCATTCATAAGCCAAAAGAGAATTACCCTATAAAATCCTTTAAATCCATCAGTCCTCCAAACATGCCGAATACATTCCTTAGCTGATAGTGGTCCCTTGTGCAGCTGCAAACGTGTTTTAACCAACCAAACCGGATTAATGACAGTTGCTGCGACGAAGCCTTTAAGAAATCGAAATTTTTATAAATCTCTATATTTTGAGTATTCAAATTTGATGAGAAGTTAAAAATGATTAAATTTACCACCAGTAGCGGCAGATGACATATGTACCATTGCACTATTCGATACAAAAATATCCAAACTGTTTAATAATCGTTTACAACTTGAATACGTGCAGAAATATACTGCTCTAAAACGAATATTCTTAATATGATCAAAAGAATAGTCTTCCGCACGAAAATGTCAATTTAAATGTAAAAGTAGCATAAATTGAAGAAAATACAACTTCTCAAACCATGAATTCTATGGAAAGACGTTACATTAAATATAGTCAAGAATAATAGGAAGCATGAATAAGGGAAAGCAATTATGATTTAATATTTTAATTAAAAACTATAAGTGCTTTTGCAAAGTTCAAAATGACTTAACGGCTCACTTTGACGGTGCAACCCCGATAAGGTTGGGTCCAATTCCTTTGAAAAGTGCAGAGAATCCTTCATTCACTACTATTTGTCTGAAGTGAACGGCATCCATCTTGGCAACTTTAGTTTAGGCATCCATCTTGGCAACTTTAGTTTAATAGAGCTTATATATATGCACTTTACTTTTCACAAATATTCTAAACTTATGGTAGTGAAAACCAAATACCTGAAAAATGTGTACAGGTTTCTGTTTTGGTGCATAGCCAACTGGGGCTTAGCAAAAAGTTGCACATTCCGTTGCACTGAACATGTAACAGGTACATTACTTATTCGTAATTTAGGAGTGATACCAGCATCTGAAAATTAAATGGAATACAGTAGCGCTAAAAAGTGTAAATAATTACTATTAATATACATCCTTCTATGTACTAGAAGGAATAATATTGCACATATTAAACTACATTAATTCTACCATACAATGTCATTAACATCATCTTAATAGCAGTTACTGCAATTATAAGCACTTTCCCTCAAAATAATGACTAAAATTTCATTCTATCTAATATTGAAAAACTGCTAACATGCTTTCAGTCGACTCTGACATAATAAAGCATGTGAATAGGGTAATCGTATACGAGCTTTAGATGGTCCTTCACACTGTGCAAAAGAGACTCCAGTTTGTGCATATTCTGCGCTTTGTAATCGTGTTTTTACAACCTGGAAAGAGCAAGTGTAGTTGAAATATTCCCACTTGCTTCGACAAATAAAATCGTGCGATGTACTGCTGCAGTCCCGATTTTCCAATACTGATATGATCAACGAGTAATTACAACACTGGAAAAAACAACAACCTAGAATCTGCAACTAGTCCAGTTGGGAAACTTTTAACACATATTCCATTTTCACATTCCCACCACAATTAAGAAGCTTGAAGAAGTTAAGAATAAAGAAAAGCACACAACTGAATTGAAGGGAACCTCAAGTGGGCATGTAATGGCAGTTCCAGCAGTACCACCCAAAGCACCTCCAAAAAAATGTATCACGGCTTCTGTATCCATATTATCCACCGAAAATCATGCTGTAATATTTTCACTATCTTTTTCGATGCCTTGTACCATAGAATGTAATACAACGAATCAAATATTGTTCGATAAAATTCGATAAAGAATATCTTTGCTGCAAGAAAATAGTCGTCCCATTTGAATGAATACAAATGAGCATGACATGAAAATTTGGATATACAACTCTTAATTCCCAATTAGTACTAATCTGCCCTTACACAAATACTTGATTGCTATTTGAAAGGTAGAAATCCAAAATATTACTCCATAAATCCGAAGAGTGAAGAAAATTGAATTAGATGTTTGTTCAATGAAACGGAAACCAAAGGACAGATAAAGAACGTAACTAAGAGCATTGAACAACTCCAAATCAGGAAGTACATTCTAATCCTTTCGTTTCTGCCGTCGTTACTACTAACGTTTATATTTCACGAAACGATTTATTGGCATATTCAATTTTACTTTCACTTCAGTATCTGCAAATGGACTTTTTCGCTTTTTCGCAAAACAAACCAATGTCAAGCATGTTGATCCGCGCAGACACCGATTAGAGGAATGAATTATTTATCAGTGATGATATTATGGTTTCTAACAAAGAATCACCATTTCTAGACTAGACCATCACTTAGGTGATAATGAGAAATTTTAATACTTAATATTGATAGTGTTTTCTATTTTTATCATAATACAATAAACACGTTTTTATTGAAAAACTAATCTCGTCCACACCTCAGGCACAAATTTGCTATTCATTTATCTTGATTTTTAAAACGGAGAAATTATTTAATGTATCCATAGACGTCATGACTGACGGAATCACTAATTTCTGTGCGTTTGTTTTTATAGTTTAGAATTTCCAATACACAGAGCTGCATAACAAAATCCACACCTCAATGTATTTATTTATAATTATTAGTCATATTATGCTAGAAAAACGTTGCTCAACTTTGTGGAAATGTCAAATAAGTGATTCGCGAGATCTGTAAATAGACTAAAGGTTTATACAACAAACATGAATAATAAACATAGTTGTGAAATAATTTCACAAGCTAAATAAGATGTAATTGCAAAATTTAGTGCAGCTAAGCGTTGGAATTTCGAGGAACCAACAGGTTAAATACCGAAAACCTACTTCCAAATAAGCCGAAGACATAAGTGTAATAAAAATAGTGGAGGAAGCGAATGACTAATTTAATTGTAACTACCTACCACAAACAGTCAATGTAACTATACACATGCCATCACTAATTATCGCAGCGGTAATAAACTGTACATGTTAAGTTGATTAAAACTTTCCAACGGTAACAAAGTCAATCCGTAGCATACAAATGTAAAATCCTTCTACTCAATTCTAACTATTGCTGTGATCACAGACAAGGAAGATGAAGGCTTCTACTACTGTAATCATCCATTTATCTATGCATTCAATAATCGCTATCTACTTACTTTCAAATATAAATAAATATATATATAATCATTATTATATATTGCTCCGCTCTGCCGAGTTGCCGAGCGGTTGAGCTGTCAGCTAGCTAGTCGATCGCATCACAAATTAGGGAAGCCGGAAATGGAGAAAAAATGGAAAAATGCCGAGCCTGGAATCATAATTGAAAACAAATGAGGCTGCTGAGGCCACTGAAAAGCACTCGACCAATGTACCAGAACCAGCAGAACGGATTGCCGGTCGAGTACAACGAGAGTGCGGAAACACGATCCAGCGCGAGAATCAAGACAGAAAAGAAGATTAACCTCCGACCTACTGCACAGTACATACATATATACATTCAATCTACGTTATATCACTCGAAATTATCCACTGAACGCTACCTCAGCTCACTCTACGCTACTCCACCTTACTCTATGCCAATTCATCGCACTCCATCCTAATGCACTGCATCCTGCATCGCAATCATTAATCTGCCATCCGATGGCACTCAGGAATGGTACTTCTTAAAAGCAACGAGGGAAACACACTGCTGACGGGGTTTCGTTTCAATAGTCAGGAAAATGATCACAGCACTACATGTGCACTTGAATGGAGGGAGAAGTTGTAACCCGCTGGCTGGGAGGGATCTCCTTGCTGGCTCAACTTCAGCTGACTCTGGATGCAGCTAGCAGTGTGTCACTATGTTTTTTGCTCATTTTGTTCCTTGCAATGAGCAAATGCATGAATAAACAACTGATTAAATGTGTGGTATTTACAATGTGTGGTATTATTGCAGCGTAACAAGCAATGTTACCTGCATGTGTGCCTGCCCATCACAAGCAACTAGCAAGTGATGCTTACTGAAAAATCGCGATGCTTGCAAGAAAGCCAAGTACTTGTCCGACTTATCTCTCCGCAGACTCTGAGGAGTGTTAGACATGCAAAGCAAGGGGCAGCCTGCTCTGATGTATGAACCCACTTTCTCTTACACTTCTCTCTCTCTGCTCCTGTCATCGGTTTGTACTTGTCCTGTCCTGTCCTGACCTGACCTGCATTATCTTATTTCTGTGCTGCTAGATCTTCTCTTCTTTCCTCATATCTTGCTCTACATTGCGTTATTAATGATTCGTCACTCATCACTACTGAATTACTATATTTACAAGTGATATGTACGTACATAAGTCATTTGCTCTCTGCTTTCCGTACATATGTTTTTAATTACAGACCTAGCAAGTTAGAAAGTTAGTTTAGTATCTTATCGTTTTCATTGTTACATTTCATTTAAAGATAATTCATATTTTTACGCTCCTTGATAAAATCGGCGCTATTATTACAACTCATTGACTCTTATGAAAACAATTTTTGAGTGTTATCATATCTCGATGCTCCTTCTCTGGTTTACTCTTGCAAGATACTATTGCTGCCTAAAGAAAACAACTAATTACGTCAGTTCGGTTTTTATACAGCTCACAATATACAATGTCACGTACGTGACTGGCATCATGAACAAAATTGTTAATAAATTAGTCGCTCAGTCGATTAATTAATTAGTTAGTGGTGAATTTTAGAAGCAATGACAATCACAATGACGATGAGCGAGATGAGCACTTCTTCAAGAATCTTGCGAGTCACCAACCATGCAACACTGGCAGTGGTGGGCCATTCAGCGATAGTTTTATTAGGTTTCTCATTGGCAATCCTTCCTGATCTCTCGTCAGCAGTCTTTTCTTTATTACCCTTATCTGTCTTTTCTCTTTTATCGCTGTTGATCTTACCTTTAACAGCGGATATTCTCTCTGAGTCCACTGACGGTTCCTTAGCACTGAGCAAGTGTAGCTGTATAGCATGTTCCGAATTATCAGTACTTTTTGCATCTTCGGATTTTTCATGTGGTTCGTAGCCTTCTTTCCATCTTAATTTGTTCCGAATCCTTGATTTCGCTTTCGCTGGACGTGCTTCCACGGAAACAGGTTCGAAAATTGTCTTTGAATGAAGTTCATCATCCACTTTAGGTAAACTATAAGCATCTGCATCACTCACTCGCCAATTACGTATTGTAGATAAATTCAATATTTGTTCTCACTGATTCTATTGTGAGCATAGGTTTCAAATCTCATGCACGAATTACTTTCAAAGCTCTAGGAGAACTAATTGTCACGCTATGTCCTCCATTTTATATTATCATTTATATTTGCGTGATTCTTACTTTTATATGGAACTTAATTTAAGTAAAATTTTGAAAAACGTCGTACTAAAAGGCTTCGTAATACGTGCATAACTGTAAAAGAATCTGAATGTCGCTAAAAACCACCTTTTTATTTTTTTTCTCCCTCTTGAACCTGAAAGTAAACTTCCTTGAAAATTACTGCCTCTCTATATCTTCCAGCAGACGCTGAAACAGTATGGAAAAAAACTAGAATTTATAACCATCACAGAAGGTATTCATAAGATTCAGTTTTCTGGAAGAAACTTCTTGAAGACTAACCTCTTACTGGAGTGTGACCACTGTCATGTTGCAAAGGTTTGTCTCTGAAATTTGGCAGTTTGAATAATTAATCAGAAGATCAATCCACGTACATTTAATAAAAATGCCCTTAAGTACCACAGTTTACAATATGTTTTTCTGATAAATGATGATAAAGCTGAGTTCTTCCACGTAAGATTTCCTTTCCTTTGAAGAAACCTACTCAGAGTCGACTATCACTGCAGCATTTCTGGTTTAACTTAAGATTACCCATTTTTAATTATCATCCAGATTTATTGCATACAAAAATAAATCGTGGTGACTTAACTATTAAAAAATGAACCTCATCAGTGTTTTTGACTGTCTGAGAAGAGCAAACAGCTGCTACGTATACCAAAAAACTGAATAACGTGAACTGTAAACTGGTTTATATCTCTTAGTTTCTGCATAAATTTAGCAAATGCTACGCATCCCTTCATTCATTTTTTAGATAACTGAGATTGTATTCTAACAGTAAGGTTATCTGCTGAAATTGATTTGACGAATTTCCAAACTGTGACTCTTCATAAATTTTCATTTGTAACCACTAGTACCACATTCGTATTGTATACCATATTTGGAAAGCAAGAATAATATATTTTGAAATATCGTATTGGAAGAATGCCATATTTCATATTTCATAGCAATTTCCGTTTTCATTAGAAAAAAATGATGGGGTCATGAAGTATGAATGAGAGGTGTGTAATGATGCATTCGCTAAAAAGGATAAAAAAGTATCCTTATCCTTCCTATTCCGGTCATGTTTTATCTCGATTTCCGGGAGATGAATATATATAATCAAGTGCAGCAGGTCGGCGGTTAATCTTTTTTTGTGTCTTCTTGATTCTCGCGTTGGATCGTGTTTCAGCACTCTCGCTATACTTACCCAGCACTCAGTTCTGCTGGTTCCTGCACACTGGTCGAGTACTTTCCCATATTCTCACGAAGCTTTCTTCAACAACCTCATTTGTTTTCATTTATGATTCCAAGCTCGGTTTTTTTCCACTTTATCCTCTATTTCCTCTTCCCTGCCGTCATGCTTTATAATGCGATCGAATAGCTGACAGCTCAACCGTAAAATGTATTGCATGTTTGAAAAGACTGATGGGGTCATGAAATATGAATGAGAGATGTGTAATGATGTATTCGCTAAAAAGGATAAAAAAGTAGGAACGAACTAGGACGTGGACTTTATAATATTTAGTAGAGAAGTGAGCTTATGCTTCTCCAACTACATAATGTTCTTGTAGATACCGCACCCATTTTTACCGGTAGGGCAACGATTCTGAAGCAGGAGAATGCTCATAACACGTACTTAGCAATTATTGTACCCCTATCTAAAGACTAATTACAACCTCGCAGAAAATCTTACTGTCGGAAACGTATCATCAGGCAGACAGGAG
>UYYF01005172.1:712-10732 GCA_900618365.1 Thelazia callipaeda
CAGATATACCCGACATATATGTATGTGTATGTATTTTAACACCGTTTCTCGGATACATTTTTTTTAAATTTTGTTTTCTGTAATTATCGATAAGTTTGTATTATCATGTTTCGGTACTGCAGGCTTAATAAAGTTAAACCTTTGTAAGAATATTGTAATAGCAAAAATATTTTCACTATACAATTAATTCACAACCAATAATAATGAAAATAATTGGAAAGATAAAAGAGATATCACTGTTATGAGACAATACTGATAAGAAAAGATGAAGCTGTTAAAATTGTATGAAACGATGACCCTTTTGAAAGCATTATTATTATGCACTTACAAAAAAATCATTATAATTATAACAGTAGTGATAGCATTGAGGAAATTGTGACTTCTTGCAATGTTATAAAGAAAATAACACCCTCACAGCTGCAAAATTATTACTGCTAAAATATTTAATTGTACGAAGTAAACTGAGTTAGCAACGTTTTGTGTAATTGTAAGAGATATAGCACAATCAAGTTTTTCCAGTGGTACACTGATAAGTTCAGCTCCAACATAGTCTGATGGACTAGCTCGATGACATAAAAGCTGCTCTTTATCACGGACCTCAAAAAACGGATTAGTTTGTAATAATATTCTTAATTTTTTTAAGGTTAAAAATAGCCAAAATATCTATTACTCGTTTACTGTACAGAAAATTAATTTTAACGCACATAAAAGTAATGAATGTGGTTCCAAATTTTCGAGTGTAGAAAGTCTGATATTATTTCAAATATCAAATTAAAATTAAAGTTTTGAATTTTAAAATTTGAATTTTTATTTGATAGTTGGGGATAGATAGAAAGGAAGGGTTAAAGTATTTTGGTGCAATAAACAGCGATAAATAAAAATTACAACATAAATAAGCATACATACTTTATTAGTCCCTCGAATCCACTTTATGTATGCAATACTTTCACAGTTACAATGAAATGAATTCCTTAACAGCAACGAATTTGGTGGTACGCGTGCACCGATTCCATGTCGGAATGCTTCATTTAGTTGATGGATGTGATTTCTAAGAAATACTTGATGTTAGAAAAGATTTATGTGTTGGGAATAAGCAATTGAAACGGTGTGAAATAAAGAAGTCTATACAATTTATTGACTGATTTCTTTTCCAAAAATATGCAAAACATTTTCTGGGATAGTTTTGTTGTACCAAATTGAAATGATAAAAGAGGCAGATAATCAAATTGAAAACTTAGTCCGTCTACAGTAAAGTATCCATAGACAGTAATATAATATAATGATAAGGACTAAAAACTAATACAAATTTAGCAAGTACAAGTCAGGAATAATGAAAGATAAATAGATCAAAATTTGAGAAAAATTCTAACCTGCTGAGATCAATAGTCTCAATATTCGTAACACATGTTGTATTAAGATTGAGCGTTTGAAGGAAATTCTGACGTAAATCGAGATACTTCAGAGACGGAAATACACATGGCAAATCAAATGGTAAAGTAGTGAAGTAATTGTAGCTCAGATCAACATACTGCAATGCCTTTGATCCTTTTGATTTTTTTTGGCAAAAGTAAATTTTGTAGATTGTACTATAGAAATGCATTTTTTATCCAATTGCCTTCAACTACAAAAATTATCGCAGTACAAAAGTATTGAATTTATCTTAGAATGCATTTAGAAATTCAAGAAATTGTGTACCATAAAAGTACGCTAGCCTATGTATTTATACCAGAAAGAAAACTTGGACTATTTTTATAAGTATTATAGAAGAAATTTTCAAGTTTATCGACTGAATGTGCTCATACTGCAAAAATATTTGATAAATTAAATGGTCAACAGGTGATATGAAAAGCGTATAGTTCTTTCCGAGATTACGTTTAGCTCCTTTAAATTCGCATTTTTGAACATTTGCATCATTAGTGAAAATTGTATAGTACGGTTGACAAGTAGCGTGAATGCTCGCCTCAGATACAACTGTAAGCAATAAAAAAGTTATGGTCATAAATAAGTCAATACTCATCGCAGAAGAAATTGCAGTAGTTTACACAATTATTCATTTCTAATTAATAAGAACTGCTTGGTAGACTGAATTTTTTGGATTTCAGTGGCTTAAATTTACTAATTATCGGATGCACAGATGACTATTTACTTTGTTTGGCATGAAATTTTATTTTATTAATATCATATTTGAAGTTTTCTAATTTCACTATCATTTCCTCTTTTCTACTTTAACCTTCAATTTTTTAGGTTATTAACAGAAAAAATTCAATATGACTATGACTTCTTCTCTGCTAAAATTTTCAATAATACTAAGAACTTGATTGAATCACAACTAAGTTTTGAAAAATTTTTCAAATTTAATGCTTCATAAAAAGAGCAAAGCACATATGACATAATTCAAAATTTACAATCTTTGCTTTTTGCAAAATAAACTTTTCTATTTTCTTCATTGTTAAACTTCAAATTAAATTCGTTTTCTATGAGTGATTATAAAATTTCTTCTTGCCTGCTTCAATTTCGGAGTATGTGATAAAAAATTTATATCTTCTTCTTTCAGTACCACTTCATTATTACTCAGATCAAGCACTAGCAAATTTGGTAATCTTTTGAGAGCATTTGAATGTAAATTCACGATGTAATTTGCTGAGATATTTAACACCTGTAATAAAATTTGATTCACATTTGTAAAAATACATATTGACTGAGATAAGATTCAGAAGTCGTACTGTAGCGGTCTATTAATTTCCTTAATAAAAACGTTCAAAAAAGTGGTTTGTTTTCTGCAGCATCTTTTTCATTTCCATAATTTGATAAATTCAGATCAGCAATCTATGAGCTTTTCAAAAATGTTTCTGTATCAATCAAAATTTATATTGAGGTAAAGTGTCAAATTTTCGTACAAAATATCAAACTTTCTTTAACAATTTTTCACTTTAATACCAAAGACAATCATTTTGCAGTTGAGAAACGCAAATTATAATTTTCCAAAAAATATCAATCAAAATGGTTTGCTTTTAAAAACTATACTAACCTCAAGATTTTCATGCTCATTTTGTCCAAATAATGGACTGTTCGGTAAATCTTGAAAATTATTGCCATGAAATGTCACTTTCCGAAAATGCCTGAAAATTAATCAAAATAATAGTAAGACTGGTTTTTAATCAGAGAATAAAACATTTTCATTTATTAAATGTTAAAAATAAAAAATTTATCTCCAAATAATGGTTGTTTATATTATATGTAAGCGAAAATTTTTGAATAAGTTGACCAAAAAAGAGCATTTCAATTTCATCAAGTATTAGAGTATTAGGGAAAACTAAACACCTGTAACGATTATTTACATGAAGAAAGATATCTGTATCAACAAATTGAGCATTTATACAGGACAATTCGCTATCATCCTCACGACACTGACAAGCGACGTAATCACCCAATGACCCTTTGCACTGGAAACGCGAATTAGGATCCTATAAATAGCGTTGTATAATTTAATTTCTTACAAATGCTATGCTTAATAAATAAATATTCTTCACTAGACATTTCTCCGATGACTTTCCTTCAAATTAATTATTACGTATTGTTTGCTGATTACCAGTAAGTCACTTTCATGAAGCAAATAATGATTCTTTAATTTATTTGACTGATATTTATTTAAGATTATGTTTGCAAAACGAAAAGTATTAGGAGCGAAAATTTATTACAGCAGCAATAAATTGAATCTTCATCAACAATTTTTTTTTTTAATTTGTGCAATCAATAATAACTGTGGAAAAATTATTCGTTAATAATATCAAATAACAAAATAATGATATTTCTGTACTTGGATTTTATTTTATCTTATTAAAGTTGAAATGATAGTAATAAACATAGAAATGTAATAAACCTCTTCTGAAGTAAATTGTAGCTTGGCTTTTCCTGCACCAAAGGCACAGAAGGCCAGAAGAAACTGAGCTACATGCAACAATGCGACAGATAACTGAAAATCATCCAGTTATGACAGCACTTTTGATAATTATGAAGCTTTCAAGCAGTCGCAACAGAATTATCCATTTCTCAATGAGTAAAAAAGAAGCTTTTCTGGTTTTGTTAATTTGTTAATGAAAGCTAAGTTAATTGCAGTTTCTCAAATAATGAAAGACGGAAAGGGATAAATATAGAAATGAAAAGGATTTTAAGCTCATATTAGCAGTTAGTTTGAAAAGTAGTAAATCCTGAAGTAAGAGTAAACTCAAATGCTTACTTCGTATAAACTAAAAAATTTAAAATGCATAAAAACGTTCTCTTAGTAAGCTGGAACTAAAATAACCTTAAGTAATTAAAGTAACCTTCAATGATTAAATTGACTTGTGGTTGATAATGATAGACAGAGCTAGTTCTAACGTGAGTTATAACTTTTTTCAACACCGTTAATTAACGAATACAGCATCTTCATCTTCAAATAATAAGGGTAAGTTGATGGAAATTAGTATTTGAAAAAAAGAGTAAAGTCTTATTAGCATATTTTAAGAGTGAACTCTAATCTTCTATTATAATTCATGCTATAAGACACGAAAGAAGACTGAGGACTAACATTGGTTATTCATGCATAATTTGCCAATTAGTTCTTTTTTCAAAGGACTTATTAATATGCGAAAATCAAGTGAAAATAATTTTTGATCAGTAATACACAAATTATATAATATGATCATTATACACTCTTTTACCACCCAAAATGATCCATTCGCTAACAACATTATAGTTGCTCACTAAAGCGATCATGTTTAGAATTCTAAATTCTTAATACTAACATTTTGTTATTTCACTGTAAATAGCAGAAGTGTGAACAACATGTTTGCTTGTTTACTAATTAAAATCACATACAAGCAAAGGAAAATTTTGAGTAGAAAAAAGAATAAAGAACGAAATTTGCATAGAATCAATCATTCAACTGCAAGCTTAAGTGAGAAAAAATTATTAAAAATTTACCAAAAATTTAGTGCAGCAAAAAAAAGTCATGTTTACACTTTCATAAAAATTTCAACCACTTTCAAAATAATGAACCGATGCTTGAGTACCTCAAGTAGATTTTGAGACAATTCAAAATAATAATTGAAAATTATTATTCAAAATAATAATTTTGAATTATTGCAGAAAAAATAATACTTGATTGATGGAGGAATTCATCTATTTGTGGAGAAATCGAAATAAACTTTTCAAATTTAAACTTCATAATGTGCAAAACAAAAACTGATGCAATGTTAAGTGTGATAAGTACAGTAATTTATACATCAGTAATTTATGCATATACTCATATCACGTAGTCTCGTTGCAGTAGTAAAATTTTCCAAAATCACATCTTTTCGAATTTGTCACTGTTTGATCATTGCAGTATTGATTACTTTGATAAATGATTAGAAGATTATCAACTCTGAATCAATCCTTTATGGAAAATAACTCTGCACAATAATGGCATTTTTAAGATGATTGTAATTTTCCAATTTTGTAATTCTAATTTTTGCATTGAAGCAGAATTGAATAAAATATAAATTCTGCATAGATGTGATAGTTAAGTACTGACTACTTTAGCAGCAAAAAAAATTCATTTGAATTTTGATTCGTTTCAGTTGAAATGTGATTTATGACATTGTCAGAAAAAGACAGACTGACAAACACACAGACACATTCCTCTTTTCTTCTTCTTATATCGATCTTCATGAAAGATTTAAAATAACTGAAGGATAAATATGGAAAAAATTTTGACGTGTTGGTTACTTTGGCACTATCTAAGTAGCGTAATTAAGTTTAGCGTGACGCAATTACTTTAAAATTTCTCCTTTCTTACACCAAATTTTAAAGTTATTTCTTTTACTAACTCATTGTGTTTTTGAAACTAAAATTTGATATAACACTTTAAGATGTAGATCACTAGATCACTGGACCACTAGATCACTAGATAAGTGTTCTCGTGAGAAAAACAGTAGTCAAAGTGAAATAATAAAAGCAATAAAGATAATTTGAATTTTGATAAAATAGATAAAACAGTTTAAATTGAAACAATATCATAAATTTCTGTGCAATTAGTACTTTTTTTATTACTCATAAGAATAAATTTATTCTTAATTAATTATATTCGCAAGTTTCACTTTAATAACTTTATTATTTTCTATGATTTAATAAATGTGCTAAAAGAAGAAATTACAAAACTGTAAGTAATTGCTAATTATAAATTTTTGTAAAACACAGCAAATGCATATCATACATACATAAATTAAGGATAATTACGATGGAAAGAAAATTTGCTTGTTATTCGTGTACTTTGACATATGATAGAAGTAAGCATTAGTAAAAATAAGATAGTTGATCGATCCGTCATCAAGTTTATCTGCTTGTTTATATGCTAGATGAGATAGGCAAGTGGCCAACAATATGAGGGAGAGTAATGAGTCTGCTAGAAGCTAACACTGATGAGAGTGCCCTGAAGACTTGCTTAGAATTGGACTCTCTTTTAGCGAAGAGCCACACATCTCCGCGTGATCGATATCTGACTTAAGTTAGCTTACTATCATCAAATGAACTTTGACAAAGGTTCTAAGGAATTTCATTATTCGACAATCTTTCCTTCAGATATACATTTGTGATTCTCATCATACTAGCAAGATTCTTATACATTTATGATTCTTGTTAGTATGATAAGAAAGACTGATTATTATTAGCTTAATTACTTTGTAACAGACATGAAAAAGAAGTTGAAAATAAAGTTATAAAAAATGACAAAAAAATTAGCATCATTTGACTAGTGCTTGTGAAGTGAAAGAAAATAAATGAAAGTATGCTAAATTTGAATTTAAGAAAAGATTAGTCTATCTTAGTGATATATATGCCTGTATTACACTAACAGTTTTATTGCTTTCTTATTAAGGCATAAATTACTGTAATTTACTTTATAAAGTAATAAAATGGAGCTTAATAGAGCTTTGGTAGATCAAAAAAATCTTTTATTATAGTTTAAGTTAAGATTTCTATCGTAAATGCAAGAAAAAATGAAAAATACTGACGAAAATTCGAATTTCCCATAATAGCAGTGTCAATTATAACTAATCAAGTACTGTTTGAGCTGCTTATTTGTTGGAAGTATTTATTGCACATTTTGAATGACAAGTTCAGTCCTACCATCTTTGTTATCTTACTTTAAATTTGTTTCCTAAAAATGAAAAGTAATTCAAGCAATCAGTTACTTTTTACCTATGAGAGAAGTGTAAAGTTAAAAGAGTTGTAGAATAATAATTCCATCTATTATTGTCATTTTCTAAGTATGCCACGACTTTTTTGTTAATAAATAAAAAAACAAATTGATTTTAAAATTAAAAAGTATTGCAATTTCATGTCTTTTTCTGAAAGTAAAGTATTTGTGATATGTTAGAAATGAAATGTAAGAAGCATAAGAAAACATCGTAATTCTAAGTATCCATCATAATAGCACAAAATTAAAGAAAAAGGAATAACATGAAAGACAGTAAGTTGGAAAAATAATTTATTGATGGTGCTACTTTGTAAATTATTTATAATTTTAGCAATTATTTATTCTTACTCACTCGTGTCATTTTTGCTGCTTTCCATGTTGTTCTTAGTAATATATTTTAGTTTTTCTATTTTTCTATATTTAATTTACGTATCATTAAAAGAAAATACAATATACATCAACCGCTTAATATTCAAAAATGGTCATTAAATTTTTTTCTCATAAAATTGTACAAGTAAAACTTGCTTCCATCTTTGTTATTACTTGCTATAACAAATATTCATACGTGATATTTCATTTCACTTAGTCAGTCATTATTTCTGTGATTATACTCAACTTTTACGCATTTACTTGTTTTTAAATCTCAGGCCCAAGCAAACTTTATTACAAGCTGATTATGTTAGTAGTAGTGAATAATTAAGATCAGACAAAAAATCGTTGCAAAAATTGATCCTCGTAATTGGCATTAGTTAATTAATTAATTAATTAATTAAGGGATGGATAATTTACATATATTTTATGAGTAAATAATATCCTATCATTCAGCAAAAGCCCACTAATATCTTTTTTCTTAAGCAGTAAATGCAAACATAGAATGAAATAGAAAACATTGTAATTTGTATCATTTAGTAATAAGAAGCGAAGAATAAATAAGTCTAATGTTTATATATTGAAAATTACTTGAGGTTAAGTTTAGCAGTAAATGATAAAAAGTGAATAAATAAATGAAAATTAACATTTTGTAAAGCAAAAGTGGTAGTTGAAGTGAGTAAGCAAACTTTTGTGCTTACTTTTAAGAAGGATAGACAATAAATAAAGTTAATGCTTTCAGAAAGCTACTCTGCAAAGAAGTTTATGAATCAAAATCTAATTGAGTTTCAATCTTCAAAAAGTTAAAAGCATATTTTAATTTTTGCATTTATTTAATCAAATGTAATGCATTGTGATTGTTTTTTCATTAGTAAATATGAAAGAATGAATAATAAACAAATGGCTGAATAATAATATCAAATAAATTTTTGAAAATTTACGGAATACTACAAAATATATCGAAAAAATGTAAAAATAATTTTAGGAAGTAGTGAAAACTATTAAAGTTATTTTGAATAGTAGCGAAAAATAAAAAATTGCTAAAATAACTTGAAAAAGTAGCAGCAAAAATAAATCGAGAATAAGATAGCACTTGCAAGGGACTAGATTGAAAAGTTGAAAAAAAAAGTGTGCAAGAAAGCGTAGACGAATTCTATTGGGGCTAAAATTACGATTACTTTTTGCAGAGGTCTAAATATTAACTCTCAGTAGAACGTGTAGAAGTATAAGCTGCCCAAATTTACTCAAAACCAATTTCCGTTGTTTATTTCAATAATATCAAAGCTTAGATTTAAAATATTTTAGTTTTTTTTACTAATTTTCAAATTAACTACTTAAATTTTATACTTTACAAGGAGAATATTCAAATTTATTGGCAATTAATTAATATAGCAACAATCTTTTTTGAAATTAATTAATATAACAATTTCTGACTAATAGTTATCTTTTTGTGACGTGTAATTATTGCTGATAATCTCAAAATATTGTGCAAATTGAATAAAATAATTCAGGACAATCTGCTAGAAAAATCTTTTAACCAAGTACATGAATTAACCAATTTTAAATGGTAGCACTGTAAATAAAGTCATAAAATTATGGGATAAAACTGTTAAAGCATATTAAAATGCTTTTTCAAGCCAAAATATGTGGATGCTAAGTGTAGATGCAGTTACTGTCAAGACTGAACTTTATAACGTAATTAATATTTGTGCTACAACTTTCTTCTCATGAGAAAGGTTCAGATAATTGAGCATACTTCGCTTGAAAAAAAATACATCGTGATGACCTTTGACATTATGTGATTCCTTACATTCCTATTATCAGGCATTTTGCTTTGACAATGAATTTTTTGCCTTGAATTAAGAAAAGACTAGTGCCATAGCAACACACAAATGATTCTTTTCGCACTCTGTAAATTATATGAACTTTGACCTTTCTTACTGATCCAATTTTGAATCTATTGACATCAGTTAAGCTATTCGTTGCAATGCATATTATTGAAGATCATTCTATCCATTACAGTATTATATCAATAATATAAGTTGCACATTCATTATATCAAAAATTTACTTCAGCTTATTTACTACAAACTTTTGTTTTTCATTTGTTGCACAAATCTTTTGTTCACTTCTACTGCAGAACACAGAATCACAACTTCAGCCTACAAAAATCTTTTGATATTTTAGCTTAATGTGGTAATTAAAAGTCGAAGAATACTCATAAATATCCAAGAATTGACGAAAATACTTTTAATATTAGCAGAAATTGATTGTTAAGTAACAAGAAAATCAGATAAAACTCGTAAGAAAATGAAAGTCAAAATTTGCTTTTTAGTCGAAATAAACTACGAATTATTAGCTATTCAAAATTTAGCACTCAATAAATAAAATTCAACTTTACAAATAGAATATTTTTCTTCAATTTTTTCAACACTT
>UYYF01005175.1:0-10543 GCA_900618365.1 Thelazia callipaeda
CGTTAAAGTAAAACTTTACAGCAAACAAAATTTTACAAAATTATTTTAAATTTTAATCTAGAAGGTCTTACTGTCTATTTCACTTTACAAGATTAACTTTCTCCATTGCAAATTTCAAATCAAATTAAAATTTTCAATAATTTTATATTTGAAATTTGATGAATTAATGAATTAAGGACACGAACTCGAAGGACTGAATCTGTAAAGTCAGACTGTTTTAAACGTCCGGTTGTTATGCGAGCAGAATATAAATTAAAAAATGGTGCAAAAAAGTACTAATTTTATGCATTGCAAAAAATATAAAAAACATGAGAAATTTTTGAATAAAAATCATAATTTTCGATCAACTTTTTGAATCTTTATACTTTATGGCATATACTTTGGAATGAGTGCTATAATCCCTTAAGAAATATAATTTTTAAAAATTTTTCTGAAATGCTAAAGAAGAATTTTAATGAAATAAAAATAAAATTAAATATGAGCTTATTTTATAGTTTGAGAAAGAAAACTGACAGATGCAAACTGCACAAAATCAAGCGATTCTTTAGAAAAATTATTAAAGTTTAAGTATTTTTCATAAGTCTTAAGTTTTCAAGTATATTTATTAAAATTTTCAATATTCATATATTTAAAATCTGAAGTCGTATTGACGATGCTTTGAGTAATATGTAATGAATTTATACTACTATGTGCGGAAATTGATATGTTTAAATTTTAAAAAATACATAAATTTCTTTATAGCATATAATTGGAATACTTTGCAAAAGTTACTTTCATTATTATGCATTTATAGGTAATCAAAATCATTTCACCTTTATACTTCTGTAGTGATGAAAAATTTAAGTATAATATAATTACCCGTTTTATTGTTTAAATAGTTATTTTTGTTGTTGAAAACAAATACAAAAAATAATAGATGATATTTTTTATATTACAAATAATAAACAAACATAAGTTGAAAAATACAATACGCAAGTTTTTGTAGAAAAAATAAAATATACAACTACAATGGGCCAAATAAAACACAGCAAACAATTACAATTATTGCGTAAAAAATTATGATTATGTCCATAAACGAATACTGATGACGAAAATTTAATCATTTTGTGCATTTCATAAATTTTCATTATAATGCCAAAAATTTTTACAAGTATTCAATTTCGAGAAGGGAATTTCAGTAGTGAAAACAGAAATTAATGATTGCATTATAATATTAAAAATATATCACAGTTTGTTATTTTTGTTTAAAATCACTAATTAATAATGTCATTTAAATTAGAATCTGAAAACTGAATCATTGTTCAGAACAAACATATTTGATATGTAAGTGCGAGAACAAATTGCAGACGGAGAAAATATGTGTCGTTAATAAATAGACATTTGAAGCGATCGTATTAAATTTGCTTTTTTCAAGTTCAAAGGTAAAACTGAGACTGTATTTAATTTGTACGTGTAATTGGTGATGGATGAAGAGGACAAGTTAAAGCTTTTTTATAACTAGGCAGCGGTGGAACTTCATCATCGTTTAATGGACTAGCATAGCATGTACCCCGTGAATCGCACTTGATCATATATGGCTTACTATAATCAATTGGAGCAGGAACATTAGCTGGATTAACATCTAAAATATTTCAAAGGTCAAGGTTCAAATTATTATTTCATTTAGACTCTTTATTCTAGCCAAATAACACTATTAAAAATCGGATTTACTAATATAGGGCGTAATTAATGTTTAAAAAAGCACTTTTAGAATATGAAATTATTTGTCGTCTAACTCTTAACAAAAATATTGCAATACGATACAAATATAGAATAATATCTTTCTGTTTACTAAGAAAAGTTTTAATTAATTATTTGCATTACAAAAAGAATTAATGACTTGGATTATTAATATTTTTATGATTGCAATTGTAGATCAAACTCACGTCAACATTTGATTTACCTGCAGCAAAAATAACCCTACCTACTATATTTACAGGGACATTTAGATTTTACTAGAATAGGGATAAAAATTTTCATTTACGTGAAGAAAATATTAATTATGTTTTCTTCACGTAATTGAATTCATATTGCATTGAAATTTTATACTTAAAATCTTATTTCAGTAATTAAATATCGAGAAAAAGCTTGAGTTGATGAAATCAAAAAATTTAATGATAAAAATTTAGATATACCACTGAGCTGGTTGTTACGTGTTCGATTCACAGATTTTAGCTGCATGCAGCAAGTACAAGCTGATATGGAACAGACAACACCAAATAAGGTACCAAACACGAAGAATTGAGAGATTAAAGAACCTATACAAGTATTTTCAAATTAAAATAATACGAAACACTTTGGCAAAAATAAATTATTCCTTTTTTGTATTAAAATTTATAAATATTAATTTTAGTAAAACAAAAACTGATATGAGTATAGTATTTAGTTTATCATGAAATGGTAATTGAAAATAGCGCATATCAGAAATCATTCAAAATCCTATTTCTTGTTCTAAAGTTTTCATTAATTTCTAGTCAAAAATCAAAATACTTGAAATTAATCTAAAATGTATTCCTAAAAACTTTATGCAAAAATTTGAAAAAATCAGAAATCTAATTTTTTTGCATGGAATAAATACTCGTGCTTATAATTAAAGAACCTAGTATATTATTTAAATTTGTAAAATAAGAATGTACTGGTATTATTTTCTATCAATTCGATGCACTTAGATAACATACATTTGTTAGAAATCATATTCATTAGCTTATTAATCATATATGCAATATAAAAGTATTTTAAAGTAATTGAAAATATGAAAAAATTTTGAAAATAAAAAATTCAAATAATAAAAAAAGAATGTACCAGTATTGTCTTGAGTAGAATTGCTTTTTTTGTAGTTAGTATCAATTGCATAAGGATAAGTAATTTTTTTCTGTGCTAATTCTAAATGCTTTTGAATAATTCGTTCAAGGATATCGCGGAATCGTTGTTCGGGAACATTTCGAACATTTCCTTGAGGATTATTTGCATAAACTTCTACTCGATTATTTTGATGAATTAATTTATGCATTAATTCATAGTGTATTGTTGATGATTGAATATTATTTTGGTGATACTGAAATTAATCAAATTAATTGCTAATTAATGGATAAGTTTTAAATTTAAAAATATTTTTCATTCGTTTCGAATTTTTGAATATAATTTATAATTTGCTGTATTTTTTGTTACTTGATTTTTATTTTTTATATCTAAATTAAAATTTTTTTTGGCTGCAGTATTTTAATTACTTAAAAAAACGATACGCTTCTTCAATAAATTATTAATTAGATCCCTCATTCAATTTATGAATAGGTAAAAAATTTTCAAATTCAAATTTCAGAAACATTCGATAGATAACGATATTAAGAAAATTCAATTAAGAATAATACTTGTGTGAATTTCAGTTGTATCATTCTGAATCCTTTTTGATTAATATTCGAAAAATAATAATTTGAAGTGCAAAAAATTTTATCCTTCATATTTTAAAGTTAACTTTCTAAAAAGAATTTCACAGCTCACATTTCATGCAAGCTTAGAAAAGTTACGCTTGATCAAATCCCAAATCTCAGTACTAATGAGTATTTATTATTTAAGGCTTTTAGAATCAGGAAAGGTGTAATGATTTGCCAATTAAAATTTGCAAGGAAAAAATCTTAATTAAATTTTATAAATTAGCAATAAAAAATTTTAAATGTAATTATTATCCAAAAATCTAATACTAACTTCTTAATTAAAATTTTGAAAAGTCAGGGCAATTTGAACTAACTTACAGTTTGATTTAATGGTGTGTTAGCTATTATAGAATCTGTATCATTGACAAAATCAGCAATTTCTTCAGTTGTTGCATTTGAATTCTGATAATCATTTTCCATTAAAAGGTCATTTAAAGCTTGCTGTTTGTCCGCTGAATTTTTGAAATGGTTCGCAGGATGTGGATTACTGTAGACAGTAAACTGCTGCTGTATTATTGTAAAGCAGTAACAAGATGGCATTGTCAATAGTACATAAGAAGTAAGTAAAAATGTGGTCAACGCTTGAGGCGGTAGCCTTCTTAAATACCAAGCTGCGTCCACAAGCATTTCAGATGATAAAACATTGGAAGTAAAATGATCGTTAAGCTATCAACGTGAAATGTTTTACTTTTTGTATTCCTAAAATTAAGCAAAAGTCGCAATTTATTCCACAAAAATATTAATTAGTATAATTATGAGAAATTTCACTACTATTATAGCTAACTTATGGATAGCTACGTAATAAATAAACAAAACAACAATCAAGAAACTTAACATAATAGTGAATATAAAAGTAAATTTTATCGACAATAAAGCTTTATGATATTAATAAAAGTTAATCTCATATCAATCAATAATCAACCTTGCTGTATGATCTACTTTTTAGTATCAAACTTCCGGAGTATATTTTTAAAATAAATTTGGTTTTTCTCAATCTTTTTTTCAATAAACAACTTACTTTCATAACAGTTTTATTAAAAAATTAACCAATTAGTTGATTAATTATAATTTTTCTACATAATAAATAAGATTAAAAGTTGATTTACTATTTGTAAGTAGCAAATTTTTAGACAAAATTGCATAACTATTGAACAATTTTACCAAAAATAAAAAAGTCATTTTCATAGTCATTTAAAATTATAATTCTGTTTAGAAATCATCATAAAAGAATCAAAGAAAGGCCATTAGGTGAATAATAAATTAGGTGAAAAAAGCTGTGCAAAAAATTACTGAATCAAAAATAGAAATGGTTGTGAGTAAAAAATTTTAATGAGCTAAAATTAAAGGAAAACATGAAATAAGCAGTAAGAGAAGAATTTGTAACAGATTTTAGCCAAAAAAGGCAAAAAATTGAGAAGTAAAAAAGTTTGAAAATTAATTTCATTTAAATCTAATGCCAATAAACTAAAATAATAATATGCAAATTTTCGCAAATGATTTGATCGAAAAAAATTATTAACCTTGAAATTAGCCTTCAAAATTCAGACAAACCAAAATTAAAATTTTGTTTCTTTAAAAATTTTACAAAAAGATGAAAAGTTCATTCAATCAAAAAAAAGCAATGAATGAAAAAAAAAATGGAAAAAAAAGAAAAATTTGAAAAAAAAGTAAAATTTGAAAAAAAACAAAATTATCATTTACTGCACTTTCATTCACAAATTTTTCTTCCTTTCTTGCTTTTTTGACTTTAAAAATTTACAAATTTTGCTTAAAAAATATTTATAACAAAAAGATCCGACTTCTGCTCTTTGAAAATTTATTTTTTTTACTATTTTAAAAATTTTGTCGTTTTTTTGTCGTCTTAATGCTTGTCTCTACATCCAATATGCTAATTTTCTCATGAAGTTTTAAAAATTTTTCGAAAAAACTCATTAACTCATTTTAAAATGAAACTCATTAACTCATTTTTTATGCAACTAATTTTCAAAGTAAGTCAGACACGTTGAACAATATCTGATAAGCATAAATTAACAAATATATATATGCGTAAAATTTTTGTGACAAAATAAAGTTACAAAATTCACAAATAAAGTGACAGAATTCGGCTACTATACTTAAATTACTGAAAAACTTTAAAAATTTATTTAAAAAAATATACGAAAAAGAATTTTGCGGTAATATGCTACAATTATTTATTGAAGGAATTTTTTATATTTCATTTATCAACAAGTAGTTGTGATTGCAATGTCATGAGAAAAATTTGCTGATAAGAAAAGCATTTTATCACTAATGAAGAAAAAATGCATTATTTATGAATGTGAATAATTAATTTTGTTTTCCTGACAGTTTTTTCCACCATTTTTTTACGTCTGAATCTTCAAAATCTATGCGAAAAATTTTCTGACAAATGTAGTAATATTATTCAATACCATCTGCCGTGAGAATGACTGCAAACAGCTACTAATTATTTCAAATTATTTATAATAGATTACAAGAATATATTTAAATTTAAATTTAACGAAATTTAAATTTAAATGAAATTAAAACCAATTGCAATTTGTACGAGTTTCATTACCACGTACTGATGTTTCACTACCCCATAGTTACTTTTAACGGCATAATTTTTTTTAAAGTATGAAGAACATGTATATTTTCGTCATAAAATTCTGTTCTGAAATTTTTATTAATGGCTAATATTGAAGGTATTTCTAAACAATCTTTTTATTTGTAAAAAAAGCATATGGTTCAAATTTTTCAAATAGAACAGATTATGAATACAATTGGCTGAGTAAAGAAATGATATGCTCAAATATTGTCTCATGTATTTTATAAATTCATTGTTGTACCAATAAAAATGTGAGCGTGAAAAACGTAAAAAAAATATGTCAATCATGCAAGAGCGCATGAATCACGCCAAAAAGATCTAGGTATATGGAAGTCAATAAGAAGTTTACCAAGCCTAGTATTTCTAATATAATAGTAATAATGAGATATTTTTTGTAATTGATAAATTTTACGAGAGAGCACAGTAATTAAGTTCACGCGGAATCAATGGTATGCCTTCAAATTCACATGCATATCGAATACTCAGAATCATATATATGTGCATTCTATTTGATAAAAATATCATAACACAGAATACTATCATATACACATTTGGAAAGCACTTCAGTAGTTCACGTTAGTTTACAGCTATTCAAATAAAGCATTTGGTATACGGACAACTAAATTATCTTTTACTACTTAGTGTATGCGTAACTAAGTTTTGTAGGTGAATTTATCTATTAACGTGAATTTCTCCTTATAGTATTTAGTACGCAGCGATTAGTTGAAGTATCTAGTTAAAGCGAACTTTTAAAAGTTCAAGTTCACAGGCAAGTACGGCGAAAGTCGTAAACTTTTGATAAAGTGAGCAATTTTACTACATTATATACAACAACTTTTTTGTTCGAAAAGTAGACATAAATGTGAAGTGAAGAGGGTGCAGACATAAAAATACAAAAAATTGCTGATAAATTCAGCGAAAAAATAGGATACAAAATTTGCGAATACAAAAAAATGAAACTGTACGAATAAATTTATGACATCGTCATTAATCTGTCTGATCAATAAATGAATTGATTATCACCAATCACTTCTGATCACAAATACTCGAGAATTAATATAATAAGTAAATACAAGTTATTAAAAAAAGTTTGAAAATATAAAAATAAATTAATTGTAAGACTTAACTATATTATTTCGAAATTTTCCTTTTTTTTTTGAAATATCAAAAAACGAAAAAAAAAATTTGAATAAATTTGAATTTGGATTTTTGGTGTATGAATTTTAGAAAATAAAACTTCGCAAATTGTAAATAAACGACAATAACATATGAGATGTTTTTTAATGATAAGCATGCAAAAATGATTCACAAGTAAAATAAACGCGGAACAAACAGACATGTGAAATGATTAGAGTAAATATAACTCAATAACCCTAGCAAAACTTTTCAAAATTTTGGCAACAATTTTAAAATATTCAAAAAATAAATACTTCTTAATTTCTGGAACAGAATAACCATTTTGAGCATAAAGATGAACATTAGCACATACATATATCAATTTTAAATAACCTTGAAAACTAACTTACTATTTATTTATAAATATATTATGCATTATTATTGTTATTATTATTATTATTATTATTATTGTCATTATTATTACCATTTATTTATGAATATATTATGTAGCACAGTTTCAATTAACTAGTTTAAGCTTGTAATACGAATTTTAATTTTGCATATAACAGATTCTCGACTAAGCAGTAAATAAATACTATAAAATACCATGAATAAATAAATAATATAAAAACTACTTATAATACTACTTATATACTAAAATTACTTATTTACTTATAATACTAAAAATTTCATGCATTCGATTTTTCAAAAAAAAAAAACTATTTAATACTAATTGCGTTTAATGAACTTGTGTAAATTATAGTATTAGTACTGCTATTTTGTGATTTTTCAGTATTTAAGCATATAACTAGTTTTTTTTTTCAGTAGTATTGGAAGACCATTCATTAACTAATTGATAGCACAAGTAGTAGATAATGATTAAGTAGTAGATTACTTAACTAATACTTGAACAAACATATAGGAGAGAACTTAGAAGTAGAGAACAAGTAAAGTCCTTTGAAAAATAAATAATCAAAATTTAGCTATTAAAAAAGATAAGCAAACAATAATGATAAGTAATTGAATAAGCATGCAAAGAGCAGTAATAAAATTGCAAAAAAGTTGTTAAATTCAGTTTAATTTCCTGTTCCAATTATATATATTCAATTACTTATATTCGAATTAAAATGCAAAAAATCGAAAAACGAACATTTAATAATTTTTACGACGAAAATGACATCATTTAAGCTTATGCAAAATGTCTTCTGCTTCCATAAATACAGGTTGCATTCTTATCAATTTTTTTCTTCAGTAAACAGAAAATTAAGTTCAGAATACACTGAAATACTTCTCAATTTTTTGTATTTAAGCATTATATTAATATTAATGTCAATATTAGTAACAAAAGGAATAATAATAATAACAATAATAATAATAGTAATATTCTTTTTAAATCAGTATTCCAATTATTATTTTTTGCCATCTTGATTCAAAAAGACAGAAAAATTGTTAGAAAATATGAAACTTGAACAATTTTTTTATTTTTTTTGAAAACAATTACAGTTTTATTGAATATTAAAATTAATTAAGCAAAATATATTGCATCAAAGATTTGCAATAGACCAGTTGTTATACGCAACTAACAGCATTTATACTGAAATTTTGAAGACAAAAATGATGTCAAATTTTGGCAAAAATTTTTTACTTGAAATCGAAAAACAAATTTAAAAGCATTTGCTTGACTTTTGTGATAAAAGTTAAATGGAATATGAGAAAAATAAGGCTGTGGAAAATTTTGTTGCACAAATATTATTAAATTTCTTAAATTTTAAATCTTGTCGTTAACTCTCAGCAGTTTTATATTTAAGAACTGAAAATAAGTATACAAAATATCTATTATATCTTTTGAATATTTTTTATTCTTTTTTAAAAAGTGTAATCACAATTTTTATATTTTTTAGCCTAAAAGTAAAACTAGGATTAACATAAGACTGAAATAACTTGTTCTACATAACGAAAGATAACTCGGTTTGTAGGTTAGAATAAAAAAGAAGAACTCTTTTGAGTTCTTTTCTAATAAAACATTTGCAAATATTAATAGCTTAAATTATTATTTATTGCTTTTATTACTTAAATTTCAATTCAGATTGCATCATTAACAAAACTTCAATACTTTTAAAGTTATTTTTTGAAAGAATTTTCTATTGCTACTCACAAAAGTAGTGAGCAGCAATAAAAAAATTTTTCGACTATGAATTCCAGACTATAAAATTTGACATATTCACTTCATTCACATTTTTCCAAATATGCAAATATTTATTCATTAATCTTATACTTTGACTAATAATCCAAACAATCAATATTTAAACAATATTTGATACGCCATCAAAATATGAATATTTGAATTCTTGTTTTCTAATAAATTAGCTAATTTTATGTTTATTCAAAGCTTTAATTGACTAAAAAAAATAGTGTCAAAAGTCATATAAGCAGTAAACTTTCAATAACTTTTAACTTAATTTAACAAAGTAATTAAATCAGTCAGTTATTATTGAAATTAATTAAAAATTTAAAAGACATCTTTATTAAATTTTAGATGAAAAAATGTGATTTTACTGTTCATAAATTAAACTACTTACTTTGATAAAACGTAGTAAAAAAAATAATCTGTTGCCTACAAAAAATTAATACTTCTTAAAATAACAACTGATAATACAATTAGACGTCATATTTATTAATATATTATACTGCCACAAAAGTTTTGAATAAACGTAGAATGAGCTGATTTATTAGAAAACAAAAATTCAAATATTCATATTTTGATGGCATATCAAATATTTGTATTTTTGATATTACAGTTGCTATTTCTCATAGCAATAATATTCTGATGATTTTTGCCTATATTTATGAATACTAATTATTGCTATTATTATTCATACCGTTCTCGACAATTTTTCTCATACTAATAATTATCATATTTGTTATTTATTACTCATAGAAATATTTGCAATATTACTCATACTTTTATCGGTCTGTCTCATTATATTACTATTGACTAAATATTATTGAAAAATGTTCAAATCAATCAGAACTACTTTTTTGTCGTTATTTATTGAGAATGTAAAAATAAAATTGCAAATATAACAATAAGTGAAAGAATTTTTAAAACGAAAATAATGAAATAAACAAGTTTTTACTTTAATTTTTCGTTTATCTGACATTAAAGAGCTGTAATCACTGAACTGACGTAAGATTGTCTTTTCAATAAATAACGACAAAAAATGAAAATTAATGCTGAAAGTCTGATGAACAGAATATTTTTGCTGCTAAAGAAATAATATTTGCTTGAAAAAAGAAAAAATGACTTATCAGATTTCAGCGACGAATAATTAATTAAAAGCATTTCTTTTAT
>UYYF01005177.1:0-10905 GCA_900618365.1 Thelazia callipaeda
ATAATTTTATTTTCGTTTTTGCTCCACTAATTATTTTTTAAGGCCATTATTGGTTTTTAAGCAAAAATATTGTGTAACTATTAAAATCCTGAAATATATTTTATGATGAATTGTAAAACTGTTTATTTAAATTATTTAGTTTTCACTTTCCAATTTTTGTGCAAATTAAAATATTTTGAAATGAATTTCTGTGCATTTTTTGAAATTTTAAAATTTATGTTATTTAGAAATAATGTTTCTTCTTCAGTGTATTTTATTTTTGACAACTTTCAATACTTTCAAATTTTATTCGTAAGCCAAATATTTCATTCAAGCAATTAACAACAATTTATTCTAAAATAGTTGAAAACCTGTTTGACATCCAATCTTTGGCTTTAATCTTTTCAGTGGCAATCTGTTGACAGATGCAAATCGTTTAATTGCTGGCAAAATGGAAACAATTATTATTTACATAAATATGTGATAAAATATTTGTGATATATTCTACCTGATACATTTGGAAGCACATACACACATGAATGGAAAATGCATACAAAGATGATCACCCGCTTTACTTCATTAACATGTTGACTAACTTTTCAGTACATCAATTCCAATATTCATTTCTAATTTCAGCAATAATATTTACACATTGAAATATACATCCATTTACTCGCTTTATATTATTGATTACACTGGAGTAAACTTTAGGTAATTTAAAAATAATTCTCTAATTATTCATTTCCAACTGCTAAATATTAACCACAGAAACTTTAAATTTTGTATCACCGATCTTGCACTAAAATTAACTTAAATATCACAGTTTGCTCTTACTTTTAATAAATCCAAATGTGTCATTTAAACAGATATCAGTTTTTATCAGTAAAAGTAATTAAAATTTAGTCTATCTGTACTATTTCATTTAAAGATATGACTCAATTTTGTACTTTTATAGTCATAATTCTGTAATAGGAACAGGATATTCTGAAATAATCCTAAAATTATCATCTACACAGTGTTTCGGTAATGTCTGAGGAATTGTTGTAGCAGGCGGAGGCATAGGATAAAGCATACGAGTACGTTCATAAGTTTTAGATTCGGCGGGAAGAGTGACACTGCTATAATATCCTTCTTCATCATAAGCACCAACAGAACGTGAAACACCTGAAAAAATTTTTAAAATTAAAATTGAGCGCAAAGTAATAAATCAATTTATCATTTATAATGAAAAAATAAATGTTATCCAGTATATTTATTATTTGTGTTCATAAAAAATCATATATTTTAGTATAAACTGATCAAATGATCATTTAATTGAGTAATTATATAATTTTATTTTATTTGTGATTCAATCTTGGACATAGATATACTTTTACCTATTCTTGATTATCATTCTAATCACAATCAGTTCTGTTTCTATGAAAGCACACTACTGCATAGCTGAATTTTTGTATTAAAAAATTGCTCTGCTATGAATTGTTTCAAATGAAAGATGCATTTAAGAACGGATCATCATGCTGTATGTTGAAAGTAAATCATATGTTGTATTGTTGTTTCTTGCAACTGCTCATAACTTAATCGAGCAGTACTCAGCGACTAAACATATATCAGTGATCTAATCAATATCACTGATTAGATAGATAGTAACAGTACGTACCATTTAAAGAACTATGATTGGTGGTTGTGTAACAAGTTTGTTCCGATAAAAGATCAGATTTGTCATTGATTGGTGAAGCAATCAGGAAAGGTTTACTGTAGAGGTGTGCACGATACCTTTGTTGGTTACGATATTTAGCAGCCGAAAATCTGTTGCATGGACGGAAATGCTGATATATGCAAATACCAATGAGAAGTAAAATAGTTAATGCAAGCAAAGATGCGCCAACAATTGCTATACTTAGCTGTGATTCGTTCATTGATGCGCAAGTTTGTGACTATAATAAGAATTTATTGTACAAAACTACAATAAACACAGCAAGCACTGATAAAGAACTTTTGTGAATGAATGCTTTTTTTTTTTATTAATTAAATAATTAAGTGAAAATATACTTAGTCAAGGATCTTCCAGCCAAAATTAATTTTTTAACCAATCACTTAATCAAAGTTAATTTCTATCTAGCAAAACTGGCATACGCTACTAATTTTCTTAATTGCTATTTATTTTCAAACCTCAATAATAATGCATAAAATTGGCGATATAATTACAAAATAATGCTGTTTGCTAATTAGAAAACTTTTTGAATGAACTAAATAATTGTCGTTAATATTCTTTAAAATTATTAACTCAATTTATGAATCTCAAAACAATTACTTAGCTCAAAAGATTTGCTTTGCTTAAAGATGCAAATTTGGTTACTTACTAGCTGTATGATATTTTTGTTAAAAAGCCATGGAGGTGTATAACAGGTTGCATTAATTGAAAGTTTTTCAAGCAATTTGGGCAGAAATGACAACATTTCACAGTCACAATGCAATGGGTTACCGGACAGATTCAATGATTTTAGCCTGAAATAATATTTATTAAAATTATTGCAGTTCAAAAATAATAAATTTATTAGTATATGTTAAAGTCAATTAATTTCTACTACTTGTACACGTAGAAGACAAACCTTGTCCACTGTACTAGCTTTGAAGGTATTCGTTTCAATCGACAGTTACTCATGTCCAGCACTTCTATCTTATCATCATATTCAAATGCATTCTCGTCAATTTTTTCGAGAACATCACAAGACGATAAGTTAAGTATGCGTAAATTTGCTAATCCAGAGAAAGCATTAAGCTGAAAACTTTATACGCTTGAATTCGTAATCTTCGGATTTAACTTATTCACATAAAAATTATCTTGAAAGTTTTAATACAAGGCTTTAGATTCATCATATCATTATCAGTATTACCAATATTTTATTTAGATCCGTACCTGTAATAAACAGTACTAAATGTGATTTTCTACACAATCCCAAAAAAATCTAAATTCAAGAAAAAATTTTGTTTGAAAAATTTCTGTAGCACTTCGAATCAGTTATTTAATTTTGTATCAGTATAATTTCAAAGATGTAAACTTTAATTTTGTTGAATGAATTAACACTTTTAGCATTTAAATTGTCAAAAGCTTGCATATTAATCATGTTAAAATAAAGTGGAAACTAAAGGAATCGGTTTTTGCTATTAAGTTAAAATTCACGTACTCTTCACGTAAAGATAATTTTTGGATAAATAATTTTTGGCATAGTTCAATTTTACGATTTTCAATGATAAATTTAAAGATTTTAACCAAAAATTTACCAAAAATTCAATTTTTCACTTAATTGAATATCAGATGCAATTTAAAATTCAACTATTAATTGAAAAATGATTTTTTGATCGAAATTAAACTTACTTTGATGGAATGTAAGTAAGGTTGGTGAGTTATCTGAAGTATTTGCAACGAATATAAGCCATCAAATGATGATGTTGACAGCTCCATCATTCGATTATAAGACAAATCTAATTCTATCAGTGAATTTAAAGTACGATAATTTGTTGGTATGACTTGATGCAACTGAAATAATACACAAACGAAATAATTTTGACAATCAAAAATGTGATCATTCACATGCACTGTTCTAAATAAAGTGAATATCGAAATACTGCTGCATTTTTTCAGACACAAATCAATTAATGAAAATAAATACATTTGAAATTAGTAATTATGTTAGAAATTAGTAAAAAGTTTGAAGTTATATTTTCCTTTTGTACAGTCATATTATTTGTATGGAACACAGTTTCACATCACTTTATTACAGCGAATTCAAAAAATTAAAATTTCTGCTACTAGTTTTTATTAATCAAAAATATTAAAATGCAGTATTTATTTGTTTGATATTATAATACTTCAGATTAAAAACTAGTAAAATACATAAAAACTTACCAAATTATTGCTTATATTAAGATATTGTAAGTTGCTGAGGCCAGTGAACGAAGGGCTTACTAATGAATTTGAACTGAGGTCAAGGTGAGTTAGAGCAGTCATGCTAACAAACGTGTCAGGTGAGAACTGAAATGGAAGTTATAACCTTTGCGATGTAACTAATCATCACTATTTAAACAAATACTTTAAATGGATTAGTTTGGAAATTTAAATTAATATGTCGAAAACTGTTTTATCCAAAATCTATAATAGAAAAGTTGATCTTCTATGTTTTAAAAAACTGCGCTCTCATTATGTTGAAAATAAAAAATTTTTGATTATAGATGGCGTGAATTAAGTTTTTCTCTCAAAACTGATCTCTTCAATGAAGAAATAAAAGTAAGCTAAGAGAGTTATTTTTTTAGAGATGCCAATTTCTTATATAAATACAATAAAATGCAAGATAAAGATTGAACTTACAGTAGTAAAGTTATTCTTACTGAGATCAAGAGACTGTAAAGCTGGCACATCGTCGAAAACATGTTCTGCCATAGCAAATAACCGATTATTGGATAAATCTAACCATTTTAATTGATTTAAACCAGCAAAAGTATCCGGTAGTAATCTTTTGAGCAAATTTTTAGATAGCACTAATTGTTGAAGGCTGTTTAGACCAGAAAATGACAATGGCTCTAGTCTGATGAGTTGATTCGCTGATAAATCCAATAACTGTAATTTGAAACAGTAACTTTAATGTGTTTTTATCAATTTTAATTTCTAACTTCTTTTTTATAAAGCATTTTGAAAATTTTCACGTGAAAATTATGCTAACAACGTGGTTTGAGTTGTCCGAAAAAAATAAAAATAAAAATATGCTTTTATTTTTATTATTTACTACTATTATTTAACACACTCAAGTATTTTAGTACAAATATTTGTAGAATAGCTCTAATTTAACTTTTTGAAACACAGTATACTCATTCAAATTAGAAATCAGTACAGTAATATAAAATGTAATCAGTACAGTAATATAAAATGTGATCACTACCAATTACTTATTCTGTTTCTTCTGAAATTTTATACTGATTTTAAACATAAATTAAAAATTATTTTTTCTGAATTGATTTTTCCTTATAGATTTTATACAAAATTGGATTACCATCATGCAGGTGGTAGTAGTAAATAAATAAATCAAAGACTTCAAGAAATGATATCAGCAATTATTTCTAAAGTATACATGCACATGCCCTCTCATTTTTAAATTTCAAACTAAATTTGATTTCAAAAATGTGCTTTAAACATCCAATAAAAATTTTTTATTACTGACTACGACTGCAAAACATTTACAAAATTTTTTTCCTTTGAAGTTATAAATTAAAATTTCGGTACCTTTGACGGAACTAAAAATTTGCATATTTAAAATAATTGAATTCGAATTTGTAGAAATAAACAAAAGGATTCTTCGTTTGTTTTCTTTTAGTAAATATTTTATTACTACACGCACAGTTTTTTTTCCATCACTGTTTAAACTGTAAGTCCGTTAAATTTTGCAAATTCCATACATTTTTGCAACAATTAAAAATAATGTTCTTGAAAATAATCATTATAGCACTTTCTCTCTTACTGATAGTAATAATGATACTTGCAATAATAATAACGCAATAATAATAATAATAATAATAATGTCAATATCAATAATAATAATATCAATATCAATAATAATGATAGTAATAAATAATAATAATATCAATTTTAATAATAATAATAGTAATGAATAGTAGTAACAGTCACTGCTACTACTGAAATTTTTATTACTGACTACGACTGCAAAACATTTACAAAATATAATTTTGATATTATTGTTTCTGCCGACTATTGTCATGATAAAATTTAGCTTAATATGAGTTTGAAGGGATGACTTCAACATTTTACTTAATTTTAAATTATAATAATTCAAGGAAAATAAAAAAAAGAAATCTAAAGTTATTTTTATGTGAGAATAATTAATTACTTCTCGTCAATCTAATAATGCATAGTTAGTTGACTTAAGCAGAATTTGACTTGTTATTTCTCAGTATTACTTTTGCTTCCCTCTTTTTGCTCCATTCTTAGTCCCATAATTTGTACAGTAAGTAATTATAATTGCCATCCAAAGTGATGTTCGTAAGCGGCTTAAAGACTGCTAGAAAAAGATGAAATTTGAGAAACTACCAAGCAGTAACAAACAGATTAAGGTGGGAGAAAATATTGTCTATTCCATTTGAATAACAATTCATACTTCTCAACTAACTTCTACAACAATTACTCACAAAGGGATGTTATTGCTTGATAAAGTGCTCTTATACTCAACATATTATTGATTACAGTAATAGTGAAAGTAATAATAATAAAAATAGTTATAATATCTATATCGGCATTATGACTAGAAAAGATTACATCAGCAAGTGAAAATATTCTTATATGCTTGGCAAGAAATAAAAATTCATTCTTAATATAAAATACCATTAATAACTATACCGAAGATAAAAGTAATAATATCTTACTGCTATAATTACTTAATGATAATTTATTGCTATAATAGCTTTTAATTAATTTTCGATGCCATATTTGACACGACTATTTTATTCAATACATTTTTAGGGTTAAATGTAATAAAGTATAGCTGTAATTATAAATTAGTATTATTATTAAATCTGCAAACTATAGCTATAGACCGTTGATGAAAATTAAGTTTGTTCTTTGAATTCTCGCCCTCAAATTTTATTTTCTGTACTTTTCCCACTAAAAAATACTTCAAAAATGAAAAAAAAATTGTGCGTTTTAAATTAAAGAATCAATAATAAAAAGTAAAAAACTAGTTATTCAAGAGTTTTTTTACGTTAAACTTTTTAAAGTAAATGTTATTTGATGATAATATTTTACCGTCACTACAGTATCATTTGTATTCATTAGACGCAAGCATACCTAATTTAATTTATAATGAGCATAAACTAATATTCTTAATACATGTTTTGCTTAAACTTTTGATACTGTAAAGAGAATAACTCTGATAATTATGAGTTTTTCACATTATTACTGTACTCAAACATGTAAACTAATTTGTCATAGACTTGTGCATGATATAATTATCATTTAATCATTAGAACAACTGATATTTTCACTAATTATTATGCAACAACAATAAATTAAAGTGATGATAGTTTTACTTGTAACTGATCCATGCCAGTAAAAGCATCCAACTGTAATGATGAAAGCTGATTGTCATTTAAACGTAACACTCGAAGTTTTGTTTGGTATTTGAAGATTTTCAGATCAATCATTTCGATTTTATTGAATGACAAATCCAAATATTCCAAATCTAAAAGATTTTTTAAAATTACAATTTGTTTTTCTTAATCTAAACAAGCCTTATTAAATGTAAATACTATACTTGGATACAATTCGAGAACATCCGGATCAAGTCGTTTCAGTGTGCAATTTATTATACTTAGCGATGTGATGCGTGGATCCAGCAAAGCTGGAATATCGTTCAATATCACGCCATTACAACGTGCCATTTTTTGTTCTTCAGAAATACAAATACATTCTTTAGGACAAATACTCATTATTAGCCGGGGTACAATAAGACATACAGAAAACCAAATTATCGTGATTTTACCATAAGCCATTTGCACCATTAATTATTTTATCATCTAAACGTGAAAAAACAATAGCAGCTTAGATATTTGAATAAATAAAAATACATTCGAGTTGAGCAAAAGTTGTATAACAATTGTTGATTTTAGAGGTAGAATTTTTGAATATATCTGAAACAATGCATGCTAATAAATGTGTAATTAGCACGAGAAAAATATTCGCGTAAAACTTTATTAAAATTTATTCAGTTATTTGCTATCACAATTGATTTGTTTCAAAAATACCACAACTGATGTCACTTAGATAGATAACAAATAAGTAATACTTACTGTTACTGTTAGCACTATTTATTATCAATTTCAGGTCTTACTATCATAAGACTTGAAATTTGTACTAAATTTCATTGCGTGAACAAGTTAATCATTCATAACTTATTACATTAAATAGCACACAATCCAAAAACCTGTCTGAAACTATCGTCACTCTTATTATTACTATTACTTAACATTTGAATCGGTTTTCAAATGAAAAAATTTACTTTCTTAAACACTATCAACATCATATTCAAATCTGAAATGCATTAATCATGCAGTACACAGAATTAGAAGGGATTATTAAGTATAAGATTGACTAAGTAAGATTATTTAAGTAACTAACTTCTATTGACTGCCTAAGTTGCACACAAAAAATTTGCTACAAGTGCTATGTTTGAACAGTAACACTTTTCTATTGAATTCAGCAAAGTCGCAACTATCTTCAAAATATATGCAAAATGATAAAACAAATTAGTAAAAATAAAATACGATTATTACTGTTTTTATCATTTTAATAATTTCAATTACATTTTCCCTTAAAACTGGGGAAATGGATATTCTTATCATTGCTATCGCTATAATACTCACTTACTGTTTAGTGTCTTGCTCATTTTACTACTAAAAATATAATAACAATAATAATAATTACTATTATTATTATAATTATAATAAATATTATTGCTACTCAATATTGCTGTCATTATGACTATTATTATTAACATATTTTACAGTGCTTCTGAATGACTAATTTTGCTTTTCGATATTATAGTAATAAGTTCTTTACTGCATTTTTATAAGCCATAAGAGTATTAATTACGAATGCTGTGAATAAAAGTTTGAGGGACAATTTTTCACTTTTGTATAAAATCAAATAACAATAAGATTATTATATTTCAGGCTAATATTTTTGGCAGAATTTCTTGACGTAGTAATTTTGATAAAAGTAATTTGTACAAAGAAGTATTGCTGTAGTTCGATTCGTATTTCTTGATAATAAAGAATTTTTGCTTCTAATAAAAAAGAAAGAATTATTTTTAATTTCACTTTCTGAGGACACAAATAACGTTGTTCACATCTTTTTTTATTGAATTTAAAACCAATTCAAATTAATATTTATTTTTAGTCAGTTTTTAAAAGTATTCAAAATTTTGCTACGCAAGTAATTAAGTAAACTTTGTCAAATAAAATATGCTTTTGAATCAAATTTATCATAAAAATTGCTATATTTAAATTAATTAAAGTTTGAGCACTAAATCTCTGTAAAATATTAATATTAATAATATGATTATTATATTATGAAGTTATTTTTCCGAGTAAAATATATAAAAAATACATAAATAAAATGAAAATGGAGGGAAAAAATTAGATTTCAAGGAAAGAAAATACTTCAGCGTTAAAGAAGGCATTAGAAGGAAAGTTTTCAACAGCTTCAACAAAGTGTTTCAAAAATTCATAAACTAGTTTTTCAATTTTGATATCAGTGATTAAATTTGCACTTTGAATGATGACATTTTAGAGCATTAGTGAAAAAAGTGATAAAGGTACTGTAATTTGAAATTAAAATGCAATTAGAACTGATACTGAGATTTAATTTTTGGAACTCAATAAAAATTACTGAGTTTTGAATTTGATTACCATTTTTGATCATTAATGCATGCTTCAAAAATGAAACGGGAGGATTGTACATACTGAACTGTTACTGACTTAACGCAACTTAATGTTAAATAATTATGCAAATTTGATGTCTAATCAATTCAATGCTTATTTTATTACTAGAACTTACTTTAACTCAATTCAAGTAATAAATTTTGTTCAATTAAATCTATAATAGTTTGCAATTGCAATATTTAAGCTACGAAGCACCAAAAGCTCAAATAGTTATTATTATTATATTAGCGAAATGCGATTTGTAATTAAATTTTAATACTTTTTCCAATATGTGAGAGTTACTACTATTTTTTTCATTACATTACGATGAGTCTTTCGTAGCAGAGACTCTGAGTCGTTTGCATATAATCACATTTGAATATGAGAATGAACACTTTTTACATGAATCAGTGCACAATAAAAAAATATTTATTTGCACAAATGGATAAAAACTATTTGACATTCATAAAATGAATTTCGAGTAATTAAGTTAAGCAATTCTTAATGAATATTAAGATGAAAGAATATAATTGATGATTTTTTATCATAATTATGTGAGTAGATGTTATGTTATCGAGGAGCAACGATCAGTCAGCACTCTCAATTGTCAAGGTTACTTCGCTGAGATGTATGTAATATGCATGATCGGATCAGATTCAATCGCAAAAATGAGTAGAAATTTTAAAAATTAGCTTGACTAAAACTCAAATCAATCGATCGAATCGATCGAATTATTATTATCATTATTATTATTATTATTATTATTATTATTATTATTTATTATCTCATTATTATTATTATTATTGATCATTGGGTAATGTAAGAAATATGTGCTTTTATGTAATTTTAAAATAAAGTTGGATCGTTAATAATAATAATTAGCGAAATATTCAAGCACAAAAGTGTCTAAAAATATTAGTAACTTTAAAAGTTGGGATAATAGCTTTTTAGCGAATATTTTTGAGAGAGCAAATAATTGTCGAAAATATTGTCTTTGTTATTGGCACAATTTCATTTTGCATCCAGTGATTATGATGTAAAATTAGCTTCAAGTAAGGAAGATTTTTTAAAGGCTTTTTAACCATGTGCAAAGAATAAAGAATTGGAATATTCTTTGTTATCGGTATAATTAATATCGATAATTATTATCATTACTGATTATCTAAATCAAATGTGGATAATTATCGTAACTGATTATTTGAATTGAAATTGTGCTTCTTCTATAAGTCCTCAGAGTAAGTTTGGCTTAATATGCGTTACTATAATAAGACAAATATTATTTTAATTCAGATGAAAGACGCTATTAACTTGACCACTGAGTAAGAAATACAAATAGCTATTATTATTATTATTATCATTATTATTATCATTATCATTATCATTATCATTACCATTACCATTATCATTATTATTATTATTATTATTATTATTATTATTATTATT
>UYYF01005179.1:0-10179 GCA_900618365.1 Thelazia callipaeda
GCAATATATTACACCAAAGTTTAATTATAAATTATATAAAATTTACTGTGATATAATTATATGAAATACAGTGTTCAAAAGTTTACAAGAATCATTTAGATAATAATTAATAATTGAAAATATCACCGGTAAAACTACTGAACAACCATATGTTTAAATAACCAACACGTTGACACCAGTCATTGATTTTAAATATGTAAAATTTTTCTTTAAAATATAAACAAAATTACTACAGTCAAAGCAAAAGGTTATTTGAGCAAATAAATAAAATGAGGTGTGATTGAAGCAATTGCACTCAGAAAGTTTCGACAAAATATTAGTTGACAGTAGTGGTGATAATAAGTGAATTGTGCAATGAATAATATAAGTGATACAAAGGCAGCATAGATGACTGAAAGGCACGAAGATTGAAGAAGCAAAGAATATTTTTGAATTCTTCTCTCTGAAAAGTATTATGGCTCAAATCAATTTGGAATCAGTTTGACAATTTGTCATTTGCAAAAAAACTTTTAAACAACTTACTTTACTTGTAATATCAACTAAAAAAGTTTAATATAAATTTAAATTTTTGATTTTTTTTAAAATTACATTGAAATTACTTTTTCGGGGATTTACTGAAAGACAAAGTGCATTTAGCTAAAGGTATGATACATTTAGTACAGAGAAGTATGGTGACAAGAAGACTAGCTATAATAAGAGCAATTTCAAGAGCACAAGTGACTGCTTCAGTAGTCGTATTTAGTCCGTCAAGCCACTGACGAGGATCCAATTTAAGTAAGAAGTTTTCAATGCCCCGCTCATTGCACCCTGGACAGTTACCAATTCCTGCTTGCCAACGATGTGCCATATGTCGTTCACGTAATGGTGACGCTTCGTATCTGAGTAAAAAATAACAATAAAAACAAATAACATTTCAGCAAAATTATCGAAAATGAAAACTTGCTCAGGTCTAATTACAATGAAAACATTCATAACAAAAATAAAAATGTATTAAAAGTACTGTACTAATATCAGTGCAAATGTGTCTTAAAAATTCAATATTAGTTAATTATTGTTCAAGTTAATAATGACTATCAAATTGATTAGACGTATTAAATTCATCGGTCAACTCATCAATCAATCAGTGAAGGTAATAATTTATTTTACGTAAGATCAATTTGAAGCTTACTTCAACCATTTGCATTGTTCTGCATTAGCATCTCCTGCAGGTTGCAAACATACATAACGATCAGAAATAATTCCTGATGGTATTCCACCAACAGTTGCCATAAATTTTGTTCTTGTTGCAGTTCCAATTTCTATGCTAAAACTCCAATCAGTTGTTGATTTATCATCTGATCGATATACATATCCAATCAATGTTCCCTTTCCCCCCTGAAAAATAACAAAAATTTGTAAACATTATTTAATGATGTAAATTTTGATTTATTTTATTGGAAAAGAATCAAATCAACTTTAATTTTCTGCCTTTTTTTTGATGAATGAAAATTTTACACAGTCAAGAAACAAGTTCAAAAACTGAGAGAATATATAGCAAAAATCATTTTAAAAAATTTTTTAAAACTTTTTTTAGTTTCGTTTTTATTACAAAATTTTGGATTCATGAAAAAATTAATAACAAGAATTGTGAGATTTAGAAATCGATTTGATTGTTCATCCATGCGAATAGTTCCGTTGAAAGTTAACAAGTGTGATGCATGCCGTACAATTATAGGCCTTGAAATACTGATTTATTTAGTATTAATATTAAAAAAAAAACTTTTTTTATTTACTTTTTAGTCAAATTGTAATCAATAAAAGTATGATTTAACTTTGTATTTTCCCAAATTTTTATATTTATTTTTGAAACTTTAATTTCATTCATTTCTCTTTTCCAGCCAATTAATCATTAATACTTGATACGTAAAAACCTTAAATTTATTTATCATTTGAAATCAAACTTAATTAATGTATCTAAAATTTAAAACGTTTTCCCGAAGCATTTGTATCATTTTAAAAAATTGCCCGTTTTTTCAAACATCAGCAAAAAGTTTAAGACAATAATTTACTTGCCTAGCACCGCTGCTGACACTTACGCGTATTACGCTGCCTTCAGCATGAACTATTCGTACTGCTCTATCATCTCCTGAGATTTCAGCACGTTCGACCCAATTTTGCTCATCTACTTGATGGCCAAGATCGAGATCAGATATTCTATCACCATAAGTTAAAAAGTATTCGGCATTATATCGAGTTAGATAGCGCTGTTCTTTACAATTTTCTACGGTAATGTGCTAAAAAGATCGTTGAATTTTTCCATATCAAAAACTTTTTAAATCATAAAAATTGTTGCTAAAAAATATAACACAAATCCATTTTCAAATATACTTTTTAAGCCATGTAGTAAGTGTACCTGAGAATCAGTAATTTTAATTATTCCATTTCGAATTAACCATGAAGTACCGTTTTTCCGCAGCCAACCCAATTTATGAATATCAGTCTCGGTTGGTTCATTTAATCGTACACCCATCATTAGAGCTCTATTATCGTTTGAAAAATAATACATTCCGTTATACATTTCTCGAATTGCTCTGCCAGTCGTCGTTCGTATTTCCATCTGATATATTTATTTACTAATTTATGCTTAAAAAGGTCACAAATTTTCCTTTTTATATTCATAAATAATATTGGTTATAAGAATTATGAACAAATTTAAAATTATTACTTTTCTTTTATCAATTGTTTCCATTTTAGCTGAACCTTTGTTAACGACTGCTTCAAACTCTTCAGAAGCTGCTTCAGCCCAATGATTTGTAACTCGTTCATAAATTCTATGTCTCAAAATTATTACTGTATCTGGTTGATTCAATTTTACAGCTGTATATGATTTACCCTGTAAAAAACATGCTAAATTAAATCCTACTTATTTGTTGAAACATTTTAAAAATTTTATAACTAATAAGTTCGTCTAAAACAAAAATCAGATTAAACGAAACACTGAAAATTTTCAAGAATTTTCATTGTTATCATAACTTTTTCTTTATTATTATTATTTTTTGAACAAAGTTAATATGTTATGCATAAAAGATACATAAGATAAGCAAATGAAACGCAAAAAATATTCAAAAAATATATAATTTTACGGGATGAAAATGTTATTAGCAAAATGTGTGCCAAGTTTGTTCAACTAGTGCATAAATATTTGAATAGATAAGAATATATGCAAATAAAAAATGTCACAAAACGATTAATTACGAATTGTAAGCGTGTAGGAGAGAACCGAAATAAACAAATCAAATTGTTGGATAAATTTGCTTAAATAAATTAGAAAACAATAAGTTTTTTTTAAAGTGATTTGTTAAATTATTATTAATAAATATTAATAGCGTACACCATATGGTTCCATTATGACCTCACAGCAAACTTCACTTTTTGATGACATCAAGCAACCACTACTTGACTGATGCGAATGATATGTTCGATAACATAAAAATCCCTTGCTACAGTTCCTGTTTAAAGTAATTAATTTGAAAATTTGATTTTTTTTTCTGCAGTACCATGGCAGTTTGAATAAAATGTTTGCTAATGGGTTAATGTTTAATTAATGGATAAGTTAATATGGAGTTACTCACTGACTTAAATTATTTTAAGTCATTGAAAATATGGAGTTTTGTTTAAGCCAAATATGACTTGTGAATAATTTTAATCTTTTACGATTTTTTGAAATTAGACCGAAAAATATTATTTATGCTACCACGTTAGAAAATTTACTACATGTAATTACAAATATATTTACTTATATTTATAGTCATCAACACTGCAGTACTGTTCTGCTCCTGCGCAGTCGCAAATGCAATTTGTTGTAATTAACGGAATACCAAATTTATATGATGCTGATACCGGGAATTGTTGCTCCATTCGGACATATTCAATAGTATGAATTTGCATTGTCATTCCATCCTGTATTTATTGTTCCTTTCTGACTTTTTTTAATTAGTTAATTACTAAATAAATGAATGGTTTGAAACTTATTAAAAAAATTTTTTTAGTTTTCAAAAATAAGAAATTTTAGTTGTTTTTTCAAAAAACATTTTAAGCATATTCCTTCAAAATTTATTATTTAAATTAAAAATGCAATGTATGCATGCAATGCTTGCATAATTTCAATTACCGAAAAATTAAGACATAATGTTTCTTTAAGCGTTAGGTCAACAACAGTTGTACTGCTTTCCTGAATTCGTTTGCCTGAATCATCTAAACTTGCTGCACTACCCTGAATCGGTGTTATGCGAGTACAGTGCACTTCGCTTTTCATAGCACCACATCTTGCATGCCTCCAAAGTAGCATTGTTAACAATCTAAAATTTATAATTTGTTCACTTGATTTTTCCTACTTTTTATTTAAATTATTTGGAAAAAAAATCTTTGCAAGTTATTGTTGAGTAATTAATTGAAATAATGTCTTTCTGCTAGAGATTATTCAATTGGAAATATCTTTTGTAATGCAACTTGCATAGATGGATCTTTAAAAAGCAATTTACTTGCTTTCATTATTTATGTTCCATTACTATTTCAAAAATTTTGTTTTACATTTCAAAATTTATATAATAAAATGTGTAACTTTACTTCAATTTATTTAATGATATGTTCAATTAACTCACTGTATTGTTTCACTTTTGCCATTACTGAACTGATCAATTTTTTAGTTTTGTCGAATATAGTAGTATTTTTAAGATAAACGTTATTTTAATTGTGGTAAATACAAATTATTTGCATATTTTATTGAGAAATTCAAAATATTTTTATCTCAATCACATCTACATTTAGTCTCGTGCAAGTATTACATAAGAAGTATGACCGGTTAAGTGGACTTTCACTTACACAATATGCAAAGTTCTGGTAATAGTGGACATTTGAAGAGTTCTTAGCGATCAGTGAGCTCTTCTCGCAGATTGCACCTTGAGATCAAACCTCTCAACTTGCCGAATCATACAATAAACTCTGCTTTGCAGATATTTAGCCATTACTGATCACTACTAACCATCTTCACCTTTGTTAGCCGTACTATTTTCAAAATACGATTGCTACAACAAAATTAACATATGTAATTCTTGTTTCTGTAGCATTCTGTGTGCATCTAACAATTCATAACAACGTATAAATTCGATTACTATCGCATTAATCTACTTCTAAATAAAATAGCGTTCGCAAAAAATTGTTGAACACTACTAGTAAAGTTATCAGTTTGATATGATAAACTACTTATGCAACTTTACTTCCTCAACTTTTCATGTTACTAATTGAGTATTCAATTAAATACATATAGAATCTATACGTAAACTATTCAAATATTGATTGCATCAATTAAATTAAGTTCGGAAAATATATGCACAAATGTATTAAATGAGTGAAAAAAAGCAACTTCACTGCGATGTATGAAAGAACGATTGTTGAAATATTCGCATTGACTACTGCTAAATTTTGCATTTAGCATAGTTTAGAAAATGACACAATTCAGTAAACAAAAGATGACATAATGAGAAAGCAAAATAGAAAGAATTAAAATTTAGCAAATATATTTTGCGCGGTAGGAACATTTATAAAGTTTAGAAAGAACAAAAGCACACAGAAAATGATCCGATAACGACAAAAATTTCAGATTTGAAATACGCTTAATGACTTATACGACTTATAGTTTTTGTTGAGTTGCAAGATAGAAAGTGAAACGGAAAGTAAAAAGATGACAACAAAGATGATTTTATGAATAATATTGAAATTACTAAAGTAATTAACTAATCTGGCAGATTATATATATAAATATAAATGCATATATATAAGTATAAATAAATAAATATGTACATATCTATATCTATATTTATCTAAAATTTGTTTATGAACAAAATACTAAACAAAATACTAGACTATTATTGAAATATAATTGCACACAATTAATTATTTTGCTGGTTATGGTTTCAAATAGTAAAAAAAAAATATAAAATTGGCACTAATCATTTGAAATAAACAGTAATATCATCTCCAGTATTATAAAAATATGGCAAATTATGATCAATTTGACAGTTTTTTTTATAGAAATTTATTCTCATTTCCAAAGTAATTTTGAAGATTTTTAAATATACCGTTTTGTGTATGACTACAGAACTTCTGAATTCATTTTCTATGGCATTTAAACGTTTTAAAACGTGAACAACTGCAATTCATTGATTACAGACGATTAAAATTTTTCTTGGTCATCACAAGAAAAATTAAGTGTAGAAACTGTGGGATTATTTTAGTTAAAACTGTACTGCAAGAGTTACAAATTGATTTTTCAACATAATAAAATTTTACCAATTCTTTTTAAAATCTTTGAAAGATGCAATGTGTGACAGTAAAATTCAAGTAGATTCATTTTTTTTAAATGTCAAATAATTAATTATTTATGAAATATTAGAAATAAAATAAATTTAGAATAAAATAAATACTCTCTGCACTATTTGGTCATTCTGATTCACGTTTTTCTGTTTATTACTAAATAAAAACTATATTCAACTTTTTCAGTATCAATTTTCATTTTGGAGCACTTATATGAACGCCATCGATAAACAATACAATCATTCTATTTTTTTAATTTATTGTAGAGTGAAAAATTGAGTATTATAAAATGCCTTCGATATAGTAATCAGATTGATCTCTTTCTAAAAATTAAATCAATGCAGAATTAAACAAGTAATAGATAAGTAACACAGACATAATATCAATCACAAATGCATAAAATAATTACATGCATATTACTAATATTAGCTTTATTAAATAATCCTTTGCATTATGAGTTAAGTTCAGCAAGCGTTTGATTAACCATAGTACAGTAAATGGAAAATGGTCATACAATTATTTTGTATGTTTGTCATTAATGATAAAGTGTGCGCGAATAATTTTAATTATCACTTTTGCATTATATCTTTAAATTAACATCAAAATTTGAATTATTGCAATTAAATCATTTCAAACTTACGCTTTGACAAATTTTCACTTACATTTGACAAAGTTTAAATTGTAATTTTGCTGCAAACATGATGAAGTTGATAGAGTCGAGATAATCTTTTAAAAATTAAAGATACTGTTGTCATGTAAAGTTTTAGCTTTTGAAGTAATCTCATAGGAAATTGTCGAAAAATATTTTTGATTTCTTCAATTAATCATTTCTGAGAATGCATTCGATATTTTTTTATTCAAAATTAATAAAATATTAGTCCCGAATTTGATTCAGAATTTTGAAATTACACAAAACAAACCAACAAAATATAAAACAACAAATATCATATAAGTGAACAGAAATGCGAAACAAATATGCAAAACATAAGACGGTTTAGATTAATCACAAGATGCCAAAAATACCAAATGACTAATATAAATAGGATTAGCATGACCTCAAGGTCAAATTTTCCAAGTATTACTTGGAACCAATTTGGAAAACAAGTGCACATATTTAATAATAATCATTGAAAATGAGAAATTAATATACTGTAGTAACATTCTTTCTACTTTAGAAAGCCAAATATAATTATTTAACATGCAATTTTGGCAAAAAAAAAGTATTTAATGTTTATTAAAGAAAAAATTTATAGCATATATGCAACAAGCTCAAAGTACTAAAAGCCTTACCTCTAATATATAAATATAGTAGTTATAAATAAATAATGGTCGTTTAAGAAGACTTTGCAGACTGTAGTAGTAATTTAGAAAAAATTAGTCTTTTAAAAATTTTATTAGTTGTAATTTTTCAACGTAAAAAGTAAAAACTCACACTTTTTATATTATTATTTACACATTCAAACTTTTTTTTCGTCACATTAAAAGAAAGTAATTAATTTTAGAGATTGAAAGACAATTGCTCTTATAATAAACTTATAATCTTCTTTTGTCACTTATAACTAATTAATCAAACTAATTTTTATGCTTACTCTCATAAATTTTAGCTTATTGCTCAAGCCAAATTCAAAAAAATGACTGCATTGTGTGCCGTAATAAAATGTGAGAATAAAAAATAAACTTCACTTTTGCTTTGAGAATTCAATACAAAGCATTGGTAATACAAAACTTAATCACTGCAAACTTGAAAGATTACAACCTTTTTTATTTGATCATTTCAGCTGTCAAAAAATTACAATAACTGTAATTATTTTTTGGCAAAAACAGATTCAGTAATACTCACTATGATGTAAAATTTCACTCATACTTCAACAGTTGTATTAAGAGTATTTGTGAAATTTTTTCCATTTTAGTTTTAATTTCGTATTTAGTGCAAAATTTGACATGAATTGAAGCTCATTGAGCTTATTTAGATTCAGAGAAAATAAAAGGTATTGAAATTTTTTTCTCCTAAATAGCAATGATTTTGAAAATCATTGAAAGTAAGTACTGTTATTTGCATAATTTAATACTTTTTCTGTTCGTAATATATCAATTTTTTTTTTTAAATGACAAAACAATTACTATATTAAAAGTCAATTTTTTGATATCTGCTGCTGGTGATAATTCAAAGACTGATAAAAGGACTATTCTGAATTAATTAACTTAATGAATTAATAATGTATGTCAAAATAGAAATTGCTTAATTTCGTGAATTAAAATGAATTCTGCGTGTCGATAAAACTTTGAAATTGAAAATTTTAAATGTGGTTCAATTGGTCGATTTTGGTACAATTAGCGTGATATGCAGAAAAGTTTTGGTCAACTCCGCCTTTTGCTTTTCGCTTTTGATCTGTTTTGAAATAAATCATTCATTCAAAGCAGTTCTATAGCTAAAGCACAAAATTGCATAATATATATGACCTGAAATATTTGTTTAGCAAAAAATTGCACATTTTAATCGCATGACATTGAATTTTTTCAAATTTGGCCTTAAAAATTATAAAACTTTCTGAATGATTTGTGAATAATTTTTTAGACTATATCTATAAAAGTGAAGGGAATTTGACAAACAACTGCACATCTTAATTAAAGTTTACTACAAAGTCAAGCGTTAAAAAATTGCTTGATTTGTTATTAAGTAATTACTTCTAATTTAAACAAAAATAACATATGAATGAACTTAAAATAATTTCAGTAGCCTCATAAGAGCTGACTGAAGCATTTTAGGATTGCTTTTTAGGTTAAATTCCAGCGCAATAAACAGGTGGAATTTTGTTCGAGATGTGTTTTAAAAATTTTGTTTTAGAGCTAGCTCTTCTTTACGAGAAATGATTCAAATTATAAAAAAAGAAAAAGAAAAAATAGCAAAACGAAACAGAACGAAACCATTTTAAACTATATTCATTTGTAGAGCAAATTAAAGAGATGATTAGTTGTAGTAAATAAAAATGCTATTCATATTATCTTCCGGTCCATATATAATTTACAAAAATGCAAAAATTGAAGTGCGGAAAAAACGCAGATGTTAAATTTTTGTAAATAATTAATAAAAAAATTACATAATTTTTGATTGATACGAATTTTGGTGTTAAAACAAAATTATATGCTAATGTTACAATCAAATTATATGATGGAGAAAAAAGTAACAAAACATCATGATGAAGAATACTACTCAATGCAAATTTAAACAGAAATGAATAACCAATAAATTTACTGCATTTTAAAGCAATAATTCAAACTGCTTTAGTATATTACTTTATTGTAAAGTCTGTAAAAATCCTGAAGTATTGCTTTTTAAGCACATTTTTGCTCAGAAAAATTTGTATACTAAAATATCAAATGAAAAGTGTGAAATACAAATAAAAATCAAAACTCACTTTTTTTTCAGAAACTTTTGTTTAAGTTTAGTGTGAAATATTATATCCAAAAAGATAGTTTAAGTAATATCCGGTCCTCTTGAATCTATGCAAGTGAAATATAACCTTGAACTTGCACACATCAAATTTCTAATAAGTGTTTCGGTATTTTCCACTTAGATTCACAAGTGGGTAGTTTTCATTTTCATTATGTAAATATCACTTTAATTTTCATTCATAATTTTTGATTTTGCATGCAAACTACGTGTCTTACGTGCTTTACGTCATATGTTTGATACTTATCATGCAATCCTTTCAAAGTTAAAAAAGTTCATTAAGGCTTTTCAATTTCAAAATCGATTAACTTTATTCTCATTTTAAATTTACTGCCATACTGTCACTTTACAATAACAATAGCAATAACAGTAATAAC
>UYYF01005181.1:0-11133 GCA_900618365.1 Thelazia callipaeda
ATTTGTGAAGGAGATTAGTATATCTGATCGCTTTGAGGCATATATTTAATCGATAGTTCTTAAGAAAACTCGCGAAAGCATCTCCTTCGACAATCGTTATCGGTTTCACGAGGACGATAAGCACATCAAATCTGAGCGCTGGACAGGTACAGCCAAAGTGCCGGAATGCGACTCAGAGCCAGAATCAGTAAAGCGAAAAAGAAAACTAACCTCCACATTTCTTTTTTTCTTTCTATATAAGAAAATATGGATATTAGTCTTCTTATCGTCTTAATACAATATATGTGGTATTGAACACCCTTTGAATTTGAACCACTTTTCGTGTAATTCTACAGATCTGTTCGTGCATGTCGCAGCTTTGCATGCGCAAAACCAATATTGAGATTAGTTACTTTGCACTTAGAAAACATACCGAAAAGATTGTCAAGTATTTGTGAAGCAGATTCGTCTGCTTCTGATGAATCTTCTACTATATCCATTGGTTCGAGATGGATCCGTTGATTTTCTGGTTTGGCCATATTCCAGGAATGGAATTTTTTGAATGCAGCACAGCGATTGAAAGCATTTGGTGTAGTTGGTGGACATTCTGGATCTAGCGGGTCAATACACCAACGGTCCAAATAAGCTGATCCAATTCCGGTCTGTAAAAAATCCCTAGCAATATTTTAAGATTGTGAGACCTTTGCCTTTTCAGTTTCTTTTGTCAGGAATAGCAAGGCAAATATCAAAAACCCGTTCGAAGAGATTAAAAATTGTCCCGAGGTCGAAAAGCATCGCAGTTTCTTTCAATACTGCTAATGGATCCAAATTTTTCCACGTTATATTGCCTTTCGGTAGAGAACTGATAAATGCTTGAATATCTGATCTGCAACCGTATTTAGCAAAGATGAAATGAAAAGATACTGAATGACTTGTCAGCAAAGTTGAGGCATACTCTATCAAAAATAGAAACGCTTGATTTCACTGCCAAAATTAAATAATCTCACTCATTTCGTGCAATCAAAGCAGTACTTTACTAGTCCGATTATTGGTATATAGGGCACTGACACATGATGAGCCAGTTTGAACAATGAGTGCACTGATTTTATATTCGTTAATTTAGTGAATCTGGTGGTTTTTAATTGTTTCCAAAATTTATTGCACTACTTCTGAACAGTAAAGCATTTCAGTGGATTTAAAAGTTATTGTATTATATCATTATTCTGACAAACAAGCATGATGATTTAGAAAAAACAAACCCTAATTTGAGGGGTGGTGAAGGCCCCAAAGGTTTTGATCCTTCCCAAAAGCAATCAATTGGTGTGATCCAAATGCATGGGATCAATCGATCTAAGATTTTTGTCATTAATTTGGCAAATGGTCCTTGAGGCAAATGTGGAGAAGGTGGCTTGAAACATATATCAGATAAAGTCCAGTTTCTGAAATTCTTGCACATCCTGCTGATAATGAGATTCAGAAAAAGTGGTGAGTGATAATGTTTAAATAATTTGAATTCTTCTCTAGAAGCGATCACTGCAAGCTTTTTTAACCTTTTTAAATTTTCATTTTTTGAATAACAGCTTCTTCAGTAACGTTTACTCACCTTCTGCGCTTTTATTTTAAAATAAAAAATGCATAATTATGCCATATTTAAAGTTCAAATTGAAGTTATCAGTCAGTTTTTTTTAATTGCAAGAAATATTTAAAATACTAATGAGTTAGTTAGCTATGCATTCCTCCCTCTCACTTGGTTTTATAACTATGAAAAAAAAACGGTAATAGTTATAATAATAATAATAATAATAATAATAAATAAGTAAATAAATAAATAAACAAATAAAAAGTAAATAAATAAATAATAAATAAATAAATAAAAATAAATAAATAAAAATAATAAATAAATAAATCATAATAAATAAATGAATAGATAATAATAATAATAAAACCTAATTTTAATATAGATCTTTGATTAAACAAACTTACTCGCCATACATTTCTACTTGAAAATGTGCGATTTCTTCCATAATTTGTACGTGCTTAAGTAAAGATTCCTTAGTTAAAGCGTTGGTCCCTATTACTGCTGGAGTTTGTATGAGGACCTTGAAAACGGTTGCATTCATTGGAAAAATTTTACAGTTATTCATCTAATAGCTTAGCAGAGCATACAATAGTTAAATATAGACTGTATAAAATAGCTTTTCGCAATCGATTTCAGTAAATCTTCATAGTAGGGAATGAAAATGAATAGCGTTACGCTAGGCTTCAGTATATGCATATTAACTTGATTTAAATGCTTAAAAAAGTAATTTGAAGTTTGTACTCCTATTTTTTATATCTGAAGTGGCAATTAAATTGGAACAAATATCATAAGTGAAAAGTTTTTGCAAAGTTTTGATAAAACCTGGAAACGGTTATCAAAAGCATTCTCTCGATTCATATTAAAACTTGTTCCATCTTCGATTTCATTTATAGACACGGAGGGTTCGTTGACAGCTAGAAATAATGTTGCAACACAGTTAAGCTAAGTTTATCTGACACAATGAAATGAATAATCAGGAGTAATCTTGATAATGAACGCGAATAAAAAACTTGTTTGTACGATGATTGATGATAAGTAATTTCTATCATCTTATACATGATAATAGAAACTAAACAAAACAAAAAAGACCAACTTGAATTGTCAATTTTAGCTGACCGCTTCAAGCGATAGCTTTCATCTTGTTGAATTCTTTGCAAAAAATGTAATTCTTCGTTTAGACGTCCACCTTCTAAAATTTAAAAGTAATTTTGAGGAATATTAATTTTTCGAAAAAAAGACCTTCGTAGTTTTTCAACATAACAAAGTGAATGATCATATAAATCAAAACAAAATAAATCAAATGCTACCTTCTATTGAACAGTCTAAAACAATAATCCACTAATGTAAATCACGGATGATAATCCACTAATTTAAATCACGAAGACACTGTTTGAATTTCAAAGAAGTTTGGAATGTTTGGGAATACAATTTTTGCAATATTACATTACTGAAAATAGATTAAAATGAGTAAGAATTCAAATTCACCTTCAACCCATAGTTTCATCAGGTCGGTTTCTATATGCATATACTGGAGTCCCAGCGTACAAATGAAATACAAGCTTAAGCCTGTGACAACTACATACCAAGCCCAATTTTGCACAAATGTCCCCAAAGTGAAAAGTAAAGACTGAAAAAAGGAACGCACGTAAAGTGCAAGGCGATTACCCGTAGCTATACCCTGAAAGAAGTTTTTATGAGCTTTCATTTATTGTGAAGACCGATACAGTATAAAATACAAATACTGCATGACTTTTTTCTGAAACTTTTAATATCAAACAAAAATTATGGAAATTTACATTCAAAATGTTTTCTTTTACAAGATTTTTTGATAACTTTTCCCGCAAGTATGCTTTATCGAAAATTTGTTAACTTGTTTTGTGACCATTTTATGCAGATCTACCTATGAAAATATCTATTAATCCCTGTATGAAACTAGTTGCTTTGGATATGAAACATTATGTACGTAATCTACAGATCAATCATTTGAGCAGAAGATTATCAGCTAATTTTCAAAATCTGTAACTGGCTGTGGAAGAAGTAGAATCCAGTAATTCAAAATTCAAGCTCAAAGTTTTATTAAAAATATTCAGCGCTTAATGAAGAGTTCAAGCAGCGTGTTTCTGTTTTCATTTTGTTTTAGGCTGTTAAATAACTGGTGATGAAAGACAATAAAAGGATCAAACTTGATTGATTTGTTGCAGTGACATATCCGCGTCACACCAAGTTGGGCGTGATGTGAACTGATGATGCCATTGCTCGGAATATAACGCTGAATCTGATGACTTTTTACCAACTAACCATTTATTCAATACCTTAAAAGAACTTGGTGATTTTGAAAATTTCTGAAAAAACCTCCTGTAGTATTTAAATTGCAAATTTATTTATTGTCTTGCCGTTTAAATTATCATAGAAAATTTAAAGATTTTACTTCAATATTTAACATGAACAAGTTCAAAACTCGATGTGGAAATTGAAGTATTATATCTTCCACTGAAATAGTAATATTAGTAGGGATTTGAAAAACAGTGGATATAGCAATTGGTGATTTACTAACTTATTCAAAATAAGGCTTTCTTATTTTTTTCAAATGAAAGCTAAACATAATTTTGAATTCACTACTTACTGAATATTGAAAAAGGCTACCTTCTGCATGAAAATTTTTTTATAAACTGCTAAATGATTAATTTACTTTATTCATATCCTCTGGTACTACAGTACATCCCTGCATTTTTACCAATATTGAAAGCATGGAAGAGTAAAGAAAAAATGTGTTGGAAATAAAAAAATGAGGAATTAAAAAATAGGTAGCATTCAAAGATTATAAAAATGAAGGAAAGAAATTCTTATAACTTAATTACGTTAAATCTTACCATTATTAAATTTGCATGAATTGAAAGTTCCCATATAATTGTGATTCGAAATACTGCAGTTTAAAACTACCCTGTTTATAATAAATTTTTGTACAAAATGAATTCTTTCTTTCCGGTTTGAAATAAACTGATTCAAAGAAGTAAGTTTCATTCACTATTTCTTCCAATTAATTTGTGAAAGAACCAGATGCTTCTTTTTTTTGCCAAACTTCCTCTATTGATTTTTTACCTTCATATATACATACATCCAGGATTCATGAAATGAAACTTTTAACTGTTGTAAGAAGACAAATTTTCTGGGTGATTTCCGGATCTTCCATTTTTATTACAAAATTTACTTTTATTAGATTATGTCAGATTTATGAAGAAGGGATTTCATCTGCGGTTGTTTAATAGTTCAAAAACCATTAGTGGATTTCAAAGCTTGGTGCGCAGATGAAAAATAGAATTTGAATTCTTGCTTTCTGACTTAACAACGATTGAATGATAAGTATGTGTTGATATCATTTCATCTCAATTTCATTTAGCTTGTTTTTTACCAATATGTATTTCTAGCCATCCTCTGAGTAAAACATTAAGTAAATATACAGTCAATCAAAATGTCATTTAAAGCTGTGGAAACTTAATCGCATGTCTCAGTTATCAGTGTAACATTATTCACATGAATTGCTAATGCTCGCAGCAAACAAAAGATTTATTAATAAATCAGTTTGATCAAATTAAAGTTAGGTAATGATATTTATGCATTTTAGTTAATTTTTTGACTATCCTCTGAAAACTTAATTAGATCAATGCTTTGCAGCATAAATTGTTATGCCAAAGGTACAATTAGTATTACTGACAAAGTGGAGGTGAAATTATTAAAAAAAGATAGTAACAAAACTTGAATATACCATCTCTATGTTTTTCTGTAAATATTACTATGAAGTAAATAAAGTGATATGATTTTTTTATAACCAAAACAATCAATGGTTAGGCGTAAGCTGTCAAGTTGTAACTAATTATTTAATATTAGTTTATTAGTTAAACAAAAAGTTTCATAAAAATGGTAATTTATCACATTTATGAAAGTGCTGCTTTTCCTTGAATTATGCAAAATTACATGTTAAAAAAAACCATGTTCAAAGAAATAGCATAGTTAGTGCGACTGTAAAGTCTTTCAGTGATAAACTTGATTTTCGGGAGAATATTTATTGAGATGATTCTATAAGTCTTGTTTGTTAATCTCCGAATAAGTAGCATCAAAACTTACATCATAAACAGGATTCAAAGATTCTTTTAACGATGGTTGACGCCCTTCTGTGTGAACCTTCATTGTCACTGTAATGTTTGTTATAATTATGCTGTTCAAAAAATTCCAGCTCGTATGTTCTAAACCAAAACTGAGCAAAATAAATAAAATGGCAAACGCATGGTACTTTTATTTATTTCAGAATGCTAAATTACACAGTAACGTGACTTGATTCAGTTTATGCTAACGAAATATTGAAATAATAATTAAATACAAAGTAGCGACAATGAAGTTTAATATGTGCATATGCGTTTGTCCTGAAATGCAAAAAAAGTATGCTCAAATTTTGCTAGCAAAATATATTGTTTATTATTAAACTTCCAGTAAATACTATAATGTTCGGCATCAAATTTTCAAGGAAATTTTAATTAAATTGTAGAAGGACAAATTAATTTAAATAAAATGAATACACAAACAGAATAACAAAAATTGTTAATTAGGTGGTAAAATACTCAAAATGTTAATTGAAATTCTAACAGTAGAATTGCTTGTCAAAGCTCTAATTATTAGGTTACAAATTTAACGAATCAAGTGACATTTATTATTATTATTATTGCATATTACTATGGGTACGATTTTTACTACTGATCATAAAATTGTTTGCCAATGGGATGATTGGTACTGACAAAGTGAACGTGAAATTATTAAAAAATTTGAATATACCATCTCTTTGTTTCTTTGTTAATATTACTATAAATAAATTAGACAAAAATCTACATCAGCAGTTGTAATATCATGATGTGTATGATTATTTTACTACTACCGCTATATTTTAAGTTTTTGTGGAACTTTAGTACTGGCAAGCACAGGGAGAATGAGATATCTGAATTATCAAACTACGAACTGCTTATTAATTTGGCAATTTCCATGCACTAATTTAGGAAATTCTTACAAGTAATGAATGGTTGAGCATGACGCTAAAAAGGAATTTGTTAAATTGTCATTAAATATCAGTTTAAGAAGTAAAAGGAATACAGATATCATTAATTTTAATACTTCAATCAGTAGCTGAAAGATCAGTAGCACTGCTGTTTTGAGATGCCACTGTTGGCTTACATCGTTAGCAACTTTTTATGGTCTCATTTGTTTTCAGTATATAAATTTTTGACAGTAATAATTAAATTACTGTTAGAAAAAGTAAAGAGATATACTGACACCATAAAACTAAGTACTGTTAAGAATACTATTTCACTCAATTTTTGTCCATTATTATTTTTGAAACTGCTGCTCACTACATTTAATCAAGCTTTGTTTGCTATGTACTTGCTTATTTATTGCAAGTAATGTATTTAATAGAGAGAAACAAAATTCACAGCACAAATTTTGTTTTGTCACCGAAACAGAATATAGAAGTGATTAAAAAAATATTTAAAGAATGGAATAATGATTAAAATACTTAGCTTCGTTATAAGTCAAAATTATTAAAAGTAGCGAAAGAAACTGCAAAGAAAGGTTAAAGGTAAATTTTAATTAAAATAATTGCGTGATCAACCAACCAATAAATAATTCAATAGCAGAACACAACAGAGGTAAAAAGTGACAAATGTAAAAAAAAACAAGTTTGGAAAGGTGATAAGGGAGGAACAAACAGTTAGAGAATTAAGTGAGTAAACTGATTGTAAACTCTATTTTCTCCAATTGCCTTTTAGTTTTGTTTTCGGTTCTGATTTCCTTCACATCAATTACATCGATTTTCATGACAAGTATTAAGCCCATCAACAATGAATTACTTTTAACGAGTTATCAACAAATTTGCAGATAATATTTTGGATAATCTTTAGAAAAAAAATGCGTTAGCAATAATGGCAGTTACAGAATAATAACAATAATGTTGCACATGATAATTAATATACTAAGTGATGATCGCACAATATTTTTCGACAGTAAGGCATGTATTATAATAGAGTTTTTTGATACGAACACAATTAAATTTTTAATTAGTAACTTTTTCAAACTCCAAAATGGAATAAAATTGGAAAACTTATGTCTGTCATTGTGCCATCCTTTTGCTGCGCCATTTCATGATTAATTTATGGATGATTCGGTTGCTCACTTTTTCAGTTTAAAAAGTAACTTGTAGAAAAACGTGTGAAGGTTTCCCTAACTGACTAAAATCATGAAGCAATCTTAAAATTTTCGCTAAACAGACAGATAAATGGTAAGACAAATATTTCAGGAGACCAACTGCAAACTTCCAAAAATTTACATCTGAAGTGAGATTATGAATGTTTCATTGGGAAAAATGATAACAAACTTTTCCATTTTATTTTCTCAGCATTCTTAAAATTGCGCAGTAAGATTACAGAAAGATTGCTTGCTGAAGATTATTTCACTAAAGAGGTATTAAATGAAGTTAAAACTGTTATATCAAAAAAAGAACTGAACTTGTCTTTTTCATGATTAACGTAATATAAAATGAAATGTGTAAATGACGACAATAGTGATAGGACAAGTTTGTGCGTAAAGTGAAAAGAAGAAAGATTGGTAGGAAACAGGAGAAAAAGCATGGTGCTGATGGTTTAACCAAAAAGAAAATTGCTGATGATGAAAGGACAGGGATGAAACGAGAGAAAACTGCTTGAGGGTAGGTAATTTACCTTTTTGTGATTTTGATAAATTTTGTTTGAGTCGAAATTGTTGGTGAGGGCAAGAAATGCCGCAGAGAGTAGTGAAGTGTAGTGGCTATGGTTGCTTGCAAAACTTGGAATGGTCGGTGATTTTCTCAAAAACTGGTTGATAACAACTTGCTAGTAATTGTGGTGATGCATGATGTTGGAGCGATCATGCTAATGTTCCTAATAATGGTAATAAAGTTTGGTAAGATGATAATGATGGTTCTTATCATTTGTAGTTTCATGATATGATAGTGATGATGAAGATAATAGGATTGTTCATTTTCATCATGGTGATGAAGCTTGAAATAGTGGGAATGGCAGTGAGTACAAAGGAACATTACTCAATTAAATAACAAACTTTTGTTAACGCTTCTGCTCAAATAAGTGCGCGATAAAAATAAGGTAGATTGAAATAACAGAAAGGTATAAAGAAACAATTGAACTCTGAAGAGATGGTATTTGTATGTTGAAGTTGCACTCATGTTGCAGTGGCAAAGAAGATTGCTGAGTCATTCTAAAAAGCTAGTTAGATAATCATAATCTCTCTTAACATGAGGATTTCCATATCATTGTAATCACTTCACGATTTTCGTCTTCGGCTTAATAATCAAGAATAATCCAGCATAGAAACCAAACAACTGAAGACTTCGTTCATTTTAGTTTTAAAAAAGTATCTTAAATTTTCTCATACTTCATTAATCTCATTGAAAAGTATGAGTAGAAAGATTCTTAACTCTGCAACACAAATGATTGTCACAAATGATCAATATTTAATAACTGATTGTTCATGGGCAAGACATGTAATAGTTTTCCAAATTCATTAATCATAATTTTTAGCCAACAAAATGGATGTGATTTTTGGGCGACAAAAAGAACATTAAAGGTAGATAATAATGATAATGAAATACTAAAACATATTTTGAACAAATAAACGCCGAATCTGACGTAAGATTTCTGTTTTAAAATTTTATTATAGGTAATAGTTTGCCTGCCATCATAGAATAGAAATATTAAGTAAATGATTTCAAAATATCGCATACTTTTGAAGTAAACTTGTTAAAGAACCTTGCTTCTAATTAGTAAGTTGTTAGCAATGAAATGAGTTTTCATTGTAAGATTTATGAATATTAAATTATTGTCACTTTCTTATAAATCAAGCTAACCAAAAATTGAAAAGGATGAACAAAGTTTTGCTAAATTTTTTAATATAGACGGCATTTCTAGGAGTTATATCAGTAAATTTCTTGTCAGACTTTAATACGACTTAATGAAGATCTTGATTCAAATATTTCAACAATCTTGTAGTAGAAATTTAAAAAAATATTAAGACATGGTTTGAGTGCTATTGCACTACATAATTACTTTAGAGCCAAATAACGAAGTCAGTTTGTATCGATGTGTACCACCACTTTGTAGGAGTAATCTAATTCACTGATGAATACATAGATAGAAGCAAGCCAGTGATTTTTACGTAGGAATAAATAATGCAAAACTAGCCAAGCAAAATTATAGTGCGATTAAAAATTAGAAGTATTTGTAAGTATTTTTCATATCGCAGCTGCATAACTTAAGTGACTTTTCAAATTATTGGTCCTTTATAGTGCGTGATCAGTGCAATTTAGTTTAGTGGAAGAAGCTAAAATCAAATCACATCTTTTTTCTATAAAATTTTCCCATTGGCATATCGTCACAATCTCAATTTTGACGGTGCAGCAATCTATTGAACCAATTAATGAAATACCAACTATTTAAACATTTTGCGAGTGAGAATATCTTTTGTTTAGTAAACTTATCACATAATTAAACATTATTACGGATGAAAAATAAACGATCATCTGTTAAAGATAAAGAATACTAGAAATTATATTGTCCGCAGAAATTCAAAATCAAAACTGTGATTTTCTTGAAATCTTTGACAATCTTTAGCAGTCAACATTGTTATGACATATCTAATTTAATTTCAAAAAATTCTAATCGCCGTCACTTTATGAAGTTAGCTGAATACAATCAATCAGATACTTCGTGACCCAAATTCTTTTCTGTTAAAGATGAAAAAAAAATTTTGAGAATTGAAATGAAAAAAATTGTTTTAGGCATTAAAGTAATCGTTAAGGGATTATTAGCTCAGAAACTAAATGAATAATCTCAACAGAAACATAAAAAATTTTTCAATTATTTCAAAAAAAAGTGCTGACTTCAAATATGAAAACTTGAAAGTAAAAAGGAATTTAGTTGGAGATGAAAGCGTAGAACAAATAAATCTTTAATTTCCAGTGTACTGCTTCTAAAAAATGCTTGATGCGTTTCAGAGTGCTTATTAATACTCCGAAAAAATCAATCGACTGCAAAATTAGAAGTAAATTTATATTTTGTATGCATAGGTCAGAGCTCTGTTAATCTTTTTTTAATTTTTAAGAAAACGAAAAGACGGATACAATATTGCATTCAAAAAAAAAGGATACTTAATGAATGCAAACACCGCACTCATTAAGTATCCTTTTTTTGCAAGTGCAACAAAGAGATTTAATAATATATATTATATAAATAAAATGTAAAGGTTAGTTTCAATTTTCGCTTTATTGGTTCTAGCGCTGGATTGCATTCCGGCACTCTGGCAGTACTTGTCCCGCACTCAGATTTGTTGTACTCATCGTTCTCGCTTCGTCCTCGTGGAGTCCATATCGACTGTCAAAGGAGATGCTTTCGAGCGTCTTCTTGAGAACTATCGACGGAACGTATGCCTCGACGTGCTCTGATATACTGATCTCCTTTGCATAGCGTTTGTGGAAGCTCGTTACA
>UYYF01005189.1:548-11802 GCA_900618365.1 Thelazia callipaeda
GCGTTTCACTAAACCATGCATTTTCAATGCCTGTATCAAAAATAATGTCGTAAAATAAAAGTCCAAATACAGTATGCCAAAGTGCACCTTCCAGATGTTTTCCTATACAAAAAGTATGTCAATTAAACCATGAATTCCAAAACAAAGATGAGACATAATTCATCGTTATAACAACGAACATTTAATTTGTAGTTAATTTATTGTGCCTCGAAGTAATTAAAATAATATTCATGAAACTGGTTTTGCAGTTCTCCGCTGAAATTTCGAAAACATTTTTATAAGCTGCAAAACAAAGTAACGAACTTTGATTACTGGTAGCATATCTGTTTTTATTTGCTACATAAAATGATTTAAATAAATACAAGTTCTTTTAAAAGATATATTTTGTTAAATTTTCACTCAACTGCTTCACCACTTTCAGTACCCCTAAAATAATCATAATAGTATTTTACAAATGAAGTTACCTTCTTTGAAACCTTTCTTTCTTATATAATGATTTAGTGCTACCTCTTCGACGTTGCACTCGTACAAAACTCCTGCTCTATAATTATTATTTAAAATGATATACATTTAAATTTCAAAATCGAAAAAGTCAAAAATTGAATTTATATTTACTTTTTAATCATGAATCTGTTGATTCGAGTTTCTCCAAGTCTCTTAGCCAACACTGATCCCTCTATATCAATCCTTTCAGGAAGTTCATCTATTAAAGGTCCCCTCCAAGTTGGTAAAAGTTTACGTCCTCTATCCTGGAAACTTTGATAACAAAATTCAGTGATAATTTTAAACTAAAAGACGACATAAAAATAAGAAAGAAAATCTTAAAAAGAAATATGAAATAAGTATGAGATAATTTAAAAAAATACAACTCCACTTAAAAGATATATTTTATGATGTTTTCACTTAATTACTTCAACGGGATACCTTTGAGTATCTGAAAGTATAGTGAATCTATATAACACTATAGAAACCATAGGAGAGAAACGAACCTGAAGCAACAAACGGTCTTTATCACCTAAAGCAGGATCTTGCAAACCTTCAGTAACAGCTTCCATTGCTTGATTTTTGTCTTTCAGATGAACATCCAGATTTAGAGCTAATCGATTCCACCATCCACCACGAGCATTACCAAGAATAAAGTTAAACTCTAAAAACAAATAAAAACGTCATTAGTATAAAAAGTGTTGTTTTAGCACGTTATGGCTGTATCAAGTTTTTAAAAGTTATAACTAATACCATGAAGAAGTTGAAAAAACTCATTTAAATACACGGAAATCATATGAAATAACTACAAATCAAATAATTTTGATAACTATAACATAGAGCAATAAAAAATTAAGCTAAAATTGAGTTCAGTATTTGCAAAATGACTGAAAAATGAAATACTTTTGGTATGTAGTAAATATTTCAACCATTCAACAGCATTTTGATAATCCTTAATTTTTTCGAATGCCTCAGCACCGCGTGATATACATCTGAATGTATTAAAGAAATTTACCCGTTTCAATTCTTAAAAAAAAACTGACGAAAACTAAGAAATACGATAGGAATTGACCTGGAAACAATAAATAATAAAGTTAATGAAACAATGCTAAAAAAAATAACAAACAAACCTGGCATACACGTGAAGATCAGTAAATCTTCGGAGATGACCTTCCAAAGACTCACAAAACTCCCTGCAAGAATTCATTTACATTATTACAAAAACAATAAATATTATAATAGTATGAGTTGTCACGACACACTGCAAGTTTCCATTGCCCAAATTTTCAAAATACAAAATAATGCCAAACAAAAATGTTGAAAAAGGTGCAGTTTTTTATTTTTCATAGACATATGCCAGAATATCGCCAATAATAATGGAGTGTAACTTATCGGTAACCTCTGTGTCAAATAACTCCTTTCATATTTGTCACGAGCATTTCCAGCGCACTGAATGACATCACTCCACGACCCACGTTGCGTTAAATTAGCTATTTCAGCTTCTAGTTCTTTTGCCTCAACATACCTATATAAAATCCTTTTCAAGACTGAAATGTGCATCAAATTTTTACTTTTCAAAATATCACAGCTAAAACATATCTAAAATTACCTGAACAGTTTTTCCGAATCTGTATAAATATTAATTATAGATGGATTATTAGGAGCAGGATAACGAATTTTGTCCGTGCCAACTTGAAGCAAAATGAATCTAGGAAAGAAAAACTTGCAATTGTTACGAGTTAGCTCTTTTTAATTATCATTTTACATATTACATAAAATGAGCAGAAGCTGAGAGTTTCATTTGTTTTTACGCTTATAGAATTCATGCTTTTAAAACTATTAATCAGAAAATAGTACTAACAATAAATTTGAAGGAAGATTAATAGAAGGCTGGTCAAAGAGTAACGTAGAATTCATATCGATCGGTGAGTAAAGTGTGAAAACCGCCATAAATAAATTTAGCACCCTTTTGCACAAACGGTAACATGCGCCAAGTTTCTTTTTTATACTGGAAATAAATTATGAATACAAAATTAAAAGTAAAAAAAAGAACTAAAGGAATTCTTATAGAAACCTGCAATCATCTTTTGATATTTGAAAGTTATTATTTAAAATAGTATATAATGTTATAATATCCAAAACATAAATTTGCTATGAAATAAAATCACAACTTAAGAAATTACTAACGTATGAAGCACTCGTTTCTCCATTGAAATCCCAAAAACATTCTTATGAGCTGCAAAGCGAAGTAATAAACAGCGAATTTGCGTCTTGCTTTTGTTAAATTCCAATTTGAATTCTTTCGCAACTGCTTTTAATGACGGAGCACGTAGAAGATAAACAGCTTCCGTAATGTCATTCAATGAGAAATCACCTGAAATGCTCATTTTGACAGTAGTCACTGATATTTACTCAGTGAAAAAGTGCGGTGAAATTTTCTTTAGCACTTTTAATAACACTATATTTGGTCTTTGTAAAAAATGCAATATTAATTCCAATTTAATGATTTAAAGCTCGGATTTTTTCTGAATTAAAAGTCACAACAGATAAGATTATTAACTTGAATCAACTAGTTCAGCGCGTGTGAGTTCCTCGAACAGTGGCTCCAAAGACGAAGAGATATCTGGATAGCTGAAAATGAAAAAATTCTCTGTAATTGATAACTGACTGAAAAAGCCGTAACATTTTATACACATGAAAATATAACTTACGAGAGCTCATTTATTGTAAGCCACTTCCACTTGCGAAGAAATAGTCGAATTAAAAGCAGTTTACTTTTATCTGGAAATTTTAAATGAAATTAATAATTAAAAAACTAAGTAGAAAGTAGGATGAAGTAAATTTTTAAAGAATTATATCATCTACCTGACAAGTTAACAAATTTTTGTAGCAAATTTAAATGTTTCTCCCAAAACTCAACTTTCCCGTACATTCCTCCATCACAAAAAGTCTGGAAAACGAAAATCTTTCGATTAAATCTAACAAGACAAAGCTTGTAACAGATGCATGCATTCTTGAAGAAATACGGACAAAAAAATGAGCTACGAAAAGAATCTTCATGAAATACTGAGGAAAATATTTAGATAATAAACCTGCATTTTATAGTAACTCAAACAGATGAATAAACCTCCCCATATTTCGGATGTTAGCATTTCCCAAATTTTTAAAATTAAATTGGAATGACATGAAGAACAAAAAACGAAATATGAATGCAATGTTACTTTCCGTCAAATCATGATCAAAAACTAACTCGTTTAAGTATTTTGTGAAACAATGTAAGATAGTATGGTGACACTATCTGATGCAGTTCACTCCCAGAACTTTTGTGATTTGAAAAATGTTGACTACTTTGAAGATTACAATCAGTTGCATTCAGATAGGTTTGGATACTTTGTAAAACATCATGCAAACTCTGTTCCGGTTCCTCTTTAACTTTTCGACTAGTGGTAGGTTCACAGTGAAGCATATCTGCTGATCTAAATATATGAAAATTTTCACTGTAATACCAACCCTGAAAAAACATTTGAACTAAAAATAATGATGAATGCCAAACAAGGTGGCAAATAGGGTAATTCACTGGAAAAATTCATTCAATGTTCATGGTATCTAATGTTGTGATACCTTATTTCATCCAGATAACTGGGAGTTTCGTCTTTTCCTGAATTTTGTTTCAATGTCACTGCTTTGTTTTCTAGAACAGTTTTGTTTTTCTTCTCAGTAAAGAACTGAGCGTCTATTTTTGTAGTCCCTTCTTCCGTTTTGGCTAATACAGACAAATTAATCTAAATCATTCAGTAAATGTAACAGAAAATTTCACCAGAAACTGCCAAACACTTGATCCAGCATATTTTTTGACTTGAAAGACTGGAAACATCAATATAAATTCCATTTTCCAAAATATAATTATTTCAAAGTTGTTTATCAACAATACCTTTTTAGGTCGTTTCTTAGGGATCCTGCTGCAAGTTCTACTTATTTTTGATTTACTTCCAATTTTATCTCTTACTGGGTTTAACAGTTTTTGAAACTTTGCATTTTTCTGAACATTCGTAGTCCTTTTTTGCCACTTATCTATATTCATTGAAGCGTTCTCAACAGCGCTTGTCATCTCCCTGTTTTCTGAATTTACATTTTCGAAAAGATCGCTACTATCATTTAAACTGGTCCCATCCTCAGCATTTTCATCATCCAAATGTATTTCTTTGACAACCTGAAATCTTCAAACTAATTGATTATTTTGTTAAATGTTAAACAAATAGAAGCTCTTTTACACAGATATCTTCGTTCAGCAATTACAAGCAAAATTCATGTGAATATATCACAAAGATCTGCTCTCTGAACAACGTTGTAGGTTTCACTGCGCAGTAATCAGTAAGTGATTCTGAATCTAAACGATGCATAATACTATGTAAACAAAAATAGAATCATCTGATAACAACTTAGTATTAGATGATTAACAGTTTTAACAATAACTTCTAGTTTATTAATTGTATTATTTTTTTGCGTTCACAAAACAGAACGATCAGAACTAATCTTATATCATCAGAATAATTTATAAACAATTAAAGAATAAAAAATACCAGACAATCATCATCATCTGAGGGTAATTTACAAACAGTGGAATGTGAGCGGTACACTCCTCTGCTAACGAGATTCCCACATATTGAGCACTGCTTTTTTTCTGCTTGTCGTCGAAATGCTTCCAAGATAGACATTTACCTACTAGTAAAATTTTATAAATGAATGCTAACACGAGATTAAAAAAAAGGTCCCGACCGCAATAGCAAAAGGTCAAACTACAATAATAACCATGATGTTCACAATTAATGCTTATCCAACATTTGCATTTATTATTAACTGATTATAGTGAGCGATGCATACCGTCTGGCTGCAATTCTTGAGAGGAAATTTCAAAAAAAAACAAATAATTTTCTAAGTTTCCATGAAAAAAATAATTGTTTATTCAATTATCGCTATGTAACTACAATAAAATAATTAGAAACATAATAGCAGTCTTTTTTGTCTAAATAGCTCAAACTTAATGACACTCTCAATCTTTAATTCAATTTCATAGCGCTACTCTTTAGTCACTTTTCTCAATCCCTGACTTCATTATCACTTAAAAATCCTTTTTATACCTGCGCTCTCTTCAAACTGTTGTCTCTTTTCTTTGCTACTAATTTTTGCGTGCAATTAATTCTGCATTGTATTTTGGATAAAGTCATGAATTCACTTTTATCGTTATAAGTGTTAGCGTGGAACGTTGGAACGTAATTGTTTTTAGATTCCTTGGACATTCGAAGTATACAAATGATTTCTTATATTGCAGCAGTATGTGGAAAATACTAATCTAGACAGACGCAAGTTTGAAATTAGAAATTTAAATGTTAAATATTGTTTATAGAAAAAAGAAATACATTGCAGTTAGCAAGCACTGTTTCACATGAAATACGTATTTTAACTGGTTCTACAGTATTCAGTTTTTAATTAAAACCAGAGTAAAGGGATGTTTACGCAAAAGTAGTATTAATCCCAACAATTATGCGCAACTTGCAAGCCAATTTTTTCCGATTTTATTAATATCACAGTAATTTACGACAGTATTGAATTTTAAAGCATTTATTTATATAACATAAATACATACAGTACTTTCGTACCAGGAACTGTTAATTTTACTTTATTTTCAGAGCATTATTTGTCTTTTCATTACATTTTTGATTTCTCAATCATTTTTAATTCAGTAATTAGTCGAGTCATTTTCGTTGCCAATTTTTATTTGGATACTATCGTTTTACGCTTCGGAATGACTTGAATACCTTTACATTGATAGAACAGGTTGCTAATCTAATTTAAAAAATATAAATTCTACAATGTTTAATCAGCAGCTTGTTTTGTTTTAGAACAGGTCTTTAATAAACTTGTCTGAAACATAAAATTGCTACTGTAATTAGACAAAATTTTCAGACAATGCAAAAGTTTCAAAAAAAAGGTGAAATTTGTACAATTGTGCATTACAACAAATTTCTGAAAACCAGATTTTATTTTATTTTAACTCATAACAAGTTAATTTTCTTACTTCGATGATGATATATTCATGGTATTTTACACTCAAATTGAAGGACAGAAATTTTAATTAATAAAATTTTTTAGTAATTCAAATTTTAAAATGAATCATGAAAATTGTTTATTTAAGCGAATTTCGGCATTGTTCATGTTCATCTACAATTTATAGCAGTAATGAACAGTTTTTGTCATATATTTATCATATCTAGTAAAAATGAAAATCTACTCTGATGTAATCGAGATGAAAACTGATTGATATATATTTACTAATCGATTTATTAAGTAAATATATATTACAAATTGGTTTCAATAAAATATTTATGCATATTGAATTATTTTTTATAGACAAGAAGAAACTTTGATCCTACTGAAGTCAGCAAATTCAGTAAATATCAATCCTTAGAAGATGTCGTCAATCTTAAATTTCAGACAACTTGTAATCCAATTAGCTATCAAGTAATTACACTGACTAAAATTGATTTCCATTTATTAATTATTACAAAATGCATATCAAAATTCATATAAATTACTACTGAAGAGAGTGCAAAAATTTTTAGAAAATTATGAATATTTTCTTATGAGCTTTAAACTTGAATCCGTATTTAAATTTTCTATAAAATTAATTAATTATTTGATAATTAAACAGTGTTTTTGATATAAATCTTAACAACAATCAGCTAAAGCTTATTTTACTGAATCAAATTTTATATACATGTACCACAAATTACATGTCTATATCTATATATTTAAATGCTGCAATTACATATCTGTGCTATATTTATGTATATTTAAATGCTCACTGTTAGCATATTAAATTAATTATATATATTTGAAAGCATTTTAAGGTTATGAGCACATTTATCAAACTTTCTTATTAGGTATAAACTATGTATCAGAGTGTTTTTGTTGCATAACAAATAGCACTCTTATCAGTACTATAATGTTGGTGTTATCTTTTATCATTTTATGTTCCTCGACATTGTTTATATATAAATCTCTTAACATTTTGTACGTATGATATATCCTTATATTTACTGAACTGTTTCAAAAATATCTTACATTTACCAAACTTAGTCGTAAAATATTTGCATAATTCTCAAAGTTTTTTACGTGCTTAAAACAAATAAAACTAATTGAAGAACAAGTAAGGAAGAGTGAAAAAATGCTTGAAATAAGTCAAATAGATAATAGATACTTTTGAAGGGGAAATTGGCCCTGAGCAATTTGATTGTTGTTATCAATTTCTATTTTCTGCAAATTAAAATCCGGTATTTTTGATCAACCTCGCCAGAATCGACCCCTTTCCTTGCCATGTATTTGTGCATTCATCCCAAGCGATGACCATTTGGGATGAATACTAAAGTTTGTAGAATGTCGTCATTATTGCTGGTGATCTTATACATTATCATATCACTGAAATGCTGCAGTTCTCAGGTTTAATTAATTTATCAATCTTTTGTTTTAAATTTATTTTTTTTTACTTTATTTTTTTATTTTACTTTTTCTTACTTTCACTTTTGTTTTACAAATCTTTTCTTAGTTATGTGAAGAGTAAAAATATCAAAATCTTTTTTACTCTATTTTTAATCAACTTTTTACGCTTACTTTTACGCGTATTTTATAGAATGAGTAATTTTTTTATATTCAAAAATCAAAATGCATTATTTCTGTTCATACTTTTTTAACACTTCCTGTGAAATAAGTTGCTTTATTGTTGATTTAATGAACAAATAAAACGTTATTTTTCAAATTTTGAACGCTTTACACTGCATAAGAAAAGTTTGCTGAGTATCATTGCGTCACTTAAGTTACGTTTATTTTGGAATTTTTGAAGACAAAATTTAAGCACTAAAAATTAGTAAAAAAGCTTAAGTAATAAAAATTAGTACCATTGAATTGAGACTATTTTTCAATGCAAATTCTAAAATTTATTCCATCAACCGCTTGATTCTTTAATTTTTTGTGTGCTAAAATTTGCTGGCTGTTTTACTTCAATCTTATACGCCATTATGAAGGAAGATATGCAAATTTTCTCGTATTTTAGACTGAAAATGTAGTTCCATTTTTAAATCTTCTCTCAGATGGAAATATTGGTCGGTTGACGCAAATCGCAACGCAACTCATTGCTTCTGCTGCGAAGCATTCCGCCACTGCAAATATTGAAGCACTGTATGATTGATATTTCTTATTAAATTTACAATAATATCAAAAAATTTTTTTTCACAATTTTCGCAAGTATAAATTTTTAAAAATTTAGAAGAACAATGCAATTTATAGAAATATTTTGCTGTAAAATATTTAAAATTTAAAAAATGTAAGTTAATAGTTTTAGGACAAGACCGGGACGACCTGAACCGGCTCCTGTTTCCCTCAATTCCCGACCATCAGAAATGATCGGTCAATCAATAACTAATGCTATCTCACCAGCTATAAACAAACTTGCAGAAGTATCAAAAATGAAAAAAATCTCACCAACTATAACAAAACATGCAGAAGTATCAAAAACTGAAAATCGTGGCTTAATGACCGATAATTATCATTCTCATACTACTTATGATAAAAGTTTTATTAATGGTGCGAATTCCCTGATAGACATTGCAGAAGCCTTCTTAGGCACTTCAAAACCTTCTACATCTCCAACACATAATCAGATAATGTCAAGGAATCAGAATGTCGACTGGTTTCCAACTATTCGGCAATTAACGCCTGGTGCTAATAGCAATTTTGGTATACCAAAAGGAGAAGGTTAGCTAAATAAATATTTTTATATATGAATGAAATTTTGCTCTTATTAAATAATAGATAATTTAAATTACATAATTAAATATCTAATGAATATTGCTGCTGCACATGTAAATGCTATATTGGCCAAATGTGAAAAAATTATTAATTTAATTGTTTCAGAAAATTACGCAAAAATGAGCATTAGTAACTGCATAAACTAATAATTAGACAAATTAGGTTTGTTATCAAATTAATTAACGATTGATTAGACTCGATTATATCATAGCTAAGTTTCTATATTAGTAGTGATAAAATAAGTAAATTGTTTTACTTTTGAGATTTATCAGCGATTGACTTTAATAGATTTGGTTGTTAATTTGGAGTATAAAATGTGAGAATGTGTATGTTTTTATTATTTTGATGACATTAATAGATTTTGTTTGGAAGTTATTTTTACAGAAATTGTCATTTCATCTAAAAAATTTATCACAATTTGTTCAAAATGTTATTTTTGATAAAATTAATAACAATAAAAATTATTATGCGATATCAAAAAAATTTGACAATAAATTTTTTAGGTTGTCTACCATTTTTAAGTGAATTTATGAAAATGGCATATGGAAACTGCGTGAAAATAGCGGATGAAAAAGCATGGGATTTATGGGGTAATCAAATCAACAATGCTCTTTTTGGAGGAAAAGTTGACCTCATTGCAGCCACGTAAATTTATTCACAATTAACGTAAAATGAATAATACATATAGGAAATGAATTTTTTTTCCTTGTCAATTAATGATCTTAATTTGATAAAATTCAGTTTATTTTCTCTCAGACAAAAATATGATTAAAAAAATTGAGTAAAATTTTATTTTTATTGAAAAAAAAAAACCTAAAAACTTCGCATATCAATGTATAAATCATTTCTGCACAATAATTTTTAATTACTGATTAATTAATTAATTATTAACAGGAAGGAAACTTGTAAACGTGGTGCTGAAAGGCAGTACTGCGGACAACTACGGAAAGTAATCAGTGAATGTGATATCTTAGGATCATTACAAGTTGGAATGGAAATGCAGCGAGCAATTCAGCGATGTGATCAATTTTCAGGTGTCATTGATCAGGTTGATAAATTTTTCCTCTACTATTTGTGCTCTCTTTTTTTTAAAAAAAATCTTATTTGATGAACTTTGACCCTATTAAATATTCAAAAGCTCATTTTCAAGTTTTTATTTTTTATTTTCTTAAATTTAAATGAACTAAATTTTGATCTATTATTTTATTAACAACAAAATGATTGGCACCTACTTTACTCAAAAATTTGCTTTTTATTTATTCCCTTTTAAATATTATAAAAAAGTTACATAGCGTCATATAACACAGTTACAATTTTCCGATATCATAAAAGAATTATTTTCAATTAGCAAAATTATTTCCACTCATTTCTTCATAAAGTTATTATTATTATTATTATTATTATTATCACTTATTACTAGTATTATTACTATTTATTTTGATACTTACTACTTTTTGTGATCATTTTTTAAAGTAACTACTATCATCACACTTAACTATAATCGTAATAATCATTTCAGAATCCAGTTCACGTACTCGATCAAGTGAACAGTATTGTTAGTGGAGAATTTGCTCAAGGATTTTTGCATAAATTTCTTGGTTAATTATAAGAATTTGAAATCTAAATGATCTCATTTATGAATGCGGAAATTCGTTCAGTTTTTCAAATTTTTGTCTTTGTAGTGAACATATTTATATTCTATAAATAATTGATAAAAACAAATATTCGCTTTAATTTGCATTGCTAAAAGTTTTTCCGCTAATTTTTTTTCAAACACACAAAATAAGTAAAATTATTGAGAGAATAAAAACGCTATCTTAATAGAATATAAAAATTCATTTAAAAATTATTTTTTCTCTCTTAAAGCAATTTTTTTATTATATTTAATAATCGCTTAATAAAATAAAAA
>UYYF01005199.1:0-10897 GCA_900618365.1 Thelazia callipaeda
AAGACGTTCGAAATCATCTCCTTCGACAGTCGATATGGATTCCACGAGGACGAAATTAAAACGATCAGTACAAAAAATTTGAGCGTGGGACAAGTACAGAGTGCCGGAATACGATCTAGAGCCAGAAACATTAAAGCGAAAGAGAAATCTCGTTAGTTAAAAATAATTATTTCAGCACGATAAATTTAAACAACCGATCTTTTCTGCCGCCAATGAAATTTTAAAAAAAAATTGTGAAATTGTGTTTAGACCTAACAGATCACTTTGATTCAGATATCCTCTCTTTGCACATTTCTACTTCTCGGTGGTTTATATGGTATGTCATCATATATATGTTCCGTAAAAAACTGAGGCTGTCATTTACTGTCTTTTCAGAATAGTTAAGGTGGAGATTGGTAGTGATTTTCTAGTTCTTTTAGCACTATTTGATGAAAAAAGTTAGAATATAAGAGAGTAATTTTTTTGAAGTGATTCATGAGTATAATTGAAGTTGCGATGGTTCAATGAAGGACGTAGAAGGAAAATCAGACAAGGTTGTCTCATCCTTTCCATTCACTCATTATGGCATTCGAAGCTCGCAGAAGAAGTTATCTATATGTCTTTGCTCAAAGTTAAGGTAATCTTTTTGTCGTATGTATGTTTTTATATTTGATAATTTTATCATAATTGCTCATTGTTCAGAAATCATAATTATAAACGTGCAAAAGTATGGTAAAAGGCTAAAATTAAAGCAGTAAATGTAATTATGACATTTCTAAGTAATGATAATTATAGTAAAAATGTATTTACACTGAAGTCAGATGACCGGTGTATGTGTACTGCAGAAGATCGACGATATGGAATCAGGTATCGGTGTATGAAATTGGCTTCAGTAGCATCGTCATGCATCGTCAATGACAAATTATTGCAGCCATCATATTGCTCAGCAAGTTTGAAGCATTGTTTTTGCTCTAAAACATGCATAAAAAATAAATCATGATTTAATCATTTGTAATTTATTATTTCAAAACAATCAAATTGTTTGTTGTACTTGTTACTGTTACTTAAGATTTGTAAGATTAAGTTCTTTCATTTGTTTTTCAGATTCACTTAGAAATGCTACTGAAGCATCGATTATGCTCAGGTTGTCGTGCATTTTGTACAGAGGTAATTTAGTTCGGCGTATTTATTTAAAAGTTAATATCATCTGAATAATAGCTTGGATTTAGAAAACTAATTTTTGTAATTCCGTGAGTAGGCTGGAGGGATCTTATAATAAATAGTAAATAAAGATTTACGTAAATGTGGTGAAAAAGAAGATATATAAGTTTTATGCGAGAAGTTTTAAATTATCGTAATGTACTTCCATTTCGATGGATGAATATATTTGTTTTCAAATTTATATATTTGTTACATCGTTCATACTACTAAAACCATAATGAAGTAGTAATAAAAAGATTTTATTTTCATCTCCTGATCTTTGTCAATTGAAATAATCCTTTGCAGGGCGAGTTAAAAGTATGTTGTTCAACTAATGAGCAACACATAATGCATGCAGATTGTCACTATTACTTGAATCAAACATGCTGTCATTGCAATGCGTATAAAACTGCAACAACCTGTGTAATTTACTCCCCATATAAAGTAATCTTTTGTTTCCATCATTTTTATTCCTATTTCTTTGTGCATAAGCTTTTCTTTTATATTGTTATAATACTATGATTGTTTATTTGCAGAACGTTTTATTTGAAAAGCTCGATGCTATTTACCCGTTGATGATACAGGGAATACAGTTAAATCTTTGTAAGTTCTTTTTTTTTGTTGAAAAATAGCAGCAATTTCTTCGATTAGTTTTTTTCTCTACATTTAAGCTTTTGTGTTTTTCTATGACGGGTGAATTGTTTTGAAAAATTTTTTGTCATAGATTTTTTTCTAAATCCATATAATATTTTAAAGTTTTAGTATGCTTATGTGATAAGGAAGCTTATGAATGGCTGTTAAAACAATTGGATGCACTCTATTTCTCTCAAAATAGCATTTCGGTTGCAGATAAATCTTGTTATGACAGAAGTAAATTAATTTTACATGAGCTATGGGAAATCTGTCAATCAGGTACACGTACTCTGTTTTTTTATGAGTATTGATTTTTAAATTCATCTGGAGATTGCCTCTAGATGGAAAAAAGATAAATATTTCACTCCTTTTATTTTTAGGTAGTTTTTCTGATGATCAACGTCATTTTTTTCTGGACAGTGTCAAGTTTTCAGTTCAGTCTCATGACCAACTTTCTCTCTTAATTATTCTACAAGTACTTTTTGCTTTAATAACATTCACTGAGTATTATAAAGATGACTCTCTTGTTCTCCTGCCTTTGCAGGGCTTACCTATTTGATTATAATCTTTAACAAAACCAATGTTTTTGAAACCAAGTCAGATTTGCAGAATAGACTATATTCTACGGCTGCTTACTCTTATTTTGCATTTAGTTCCTTGATGTACCTCTTCATGGTGAATATCTTCTTCTAGCCGTTGAAGCAGATAATGCATTTTCTGTTAGAATACTTCTTCATCATGGTGCACCAATTATTTTCCAAGTAAGCGCTCGTGTTTTCTTTGTCTTAGGTACATCTGCATGTTTGTAAAAACTGTATACAACAAATTTCAGTCTAAATCAGATGAGATAGTAGATGTGTTCAGTGTAGCAGTTACAAAAGGCAGTTATAACGCAGCAGAAGAAATTCTAAAATATGTCAACTATAGCTGCACTCAAATGGTTTGATTTTGCTGAGTGAAATAATGTGGAGGAAGTTTTTTTTGTTCCAACTATCACAGTTTGTTTACTTATTTTATTTTCATTAGTCCTTACATTAATATTGTATGCTCTGAAAAAATGGAGATACTGGATGAAGAAAGTGAACTTATTGATGAAGTCTTGTAGCAGAGATTCATAAACGGTCGCTTGCTGGAATTCATTGATAACATTTCCTATCAAGTACTGGACGTTTTGCTTGCGTATGGCACTAATATTTACGAACGTAATAAAAAAGGAGAAACGATTTTTCATAAATTGGCTGATCATCGTGATGAGAAATATGCAGTTACAGTAGCAAGTAAATTGTTCGAAAATAGAGAAGTTGTATCGTCATTTATAAATGCTGGTGATAATCTCAATCGAACTGCCTTACAAATAGCTTGTGAAAATAGCCGCTGGGAATTAGTTATGTAAGTTACTTTTTTTGACATATTCAGTTAACCGTTAGTAATGAAGTTCCAAATTTTTTGATCTAAAATTAATTCATATAAATTTATTTTTCAAAATTGGTTTATGTTGTTTTATTATGTGGTATTGTCTACAAAATTAAGCGATATAAATCTTGCCGAAAAACCATATTTCTACAAAACATGCATGTATGCAATTTTTACAAGTAAAAATCAAAATATATTTTGCTCTTACTTCATTTATTTCTAACCAGTTCTTTCTGATTCACTGTTTTTCCCTCTAGCATTCTATAAAAATAGATTTTTACTTGGCAGTTTTAATATTTATTGCTTATTGAGAGAATAATAAAACAAACTAGAAATTAAATAATAAAACAAACGAGAAAATCTAATTGATATTTATATTTTTAAAGAAATGTATCGTATTTTGCACACATTTTCTTTACCTCTCCATGTTTGTTAACGTGTGTTTGATTACTTATTAATTTCGAAAGATTAATGCACACCAAAATTTTAGCGTAAGATAACCTTCAAAAGCATGGTTTTGCATGCTGGCACTTAATTTTTCAACGTTTTTGTTTATATTGTTGAAGTTCACTTTCAAAAGATGCTTCTCCGTTACTAAAAACGATTCAAGTAAAGTAGTATTAAAAAAATTGAAGTGCTGTTTTCTTCTTTCAAGAATACAACTCGATTATTTATTTAATATTTCTCGCATCTGTTTTCATCTGTTATGAGTGGATATATCAAAAGTTATTTGTTGTTAAAAAATATCACATATATCATATTTGACTGCCAAAATTTCGCATACCACTTCATTGTGATTGAAATTTTTAGCTAATGGTTCGAATTTTAGAGTTACATGAATAGGTTTTTTCAATTTCCTCTCACCTGCAAATTGGTTGATTTTACATGGCTAAAAAACAGATATTTTGTTAGTTTTAAACACGTCAATATTTGCAATTCTTGATACTTGGTTTGTTAAAATTTTTCACATATCAGAGTTGATGATTTTTTCATTATTGAAGCTGCAAAGTGAACACTGACTTGTGTGTAGTATGAAAGCATTATTTTATATTCATAATAGATATCTACATAAATTATCAAATAGATGTTAAGACCTGGAATGTAATTTGATCTCATTTGTAGTTAAACACTAAGAAGACTGTCACATTAATTACTTTATAATATTCAGGACTTGAAATTGTTCATTATTTACGAAAGTATTTTTATGTGTTATGCTCGAAATGATCAAAAAGAACTTAATTTTGTGTCTAAGAAATAATTATTAGCATAGGGGATGCATAGATAACCTTTTATAGTGAGAATCATTTAGTTTGCAATTTTTTTTTTGTGTTAGAAAAATTTCTGGTTTTATTTTATTTCTTTAAATTTGTTGTTTAAAATTTAACAACTTGAAAATTGCGCATGTTCTCCCAATTCGTAGTATGTCTTACTGCATACAGTACTGTGTCAACATATTTTGCGCTTTACGCCCAGTATGCTTTTTTTGCCAGTTTAATTGATTGATAAAATAACATCTAATTTAAATGAGCATATTTTAGTTCATAGATAATGAATGTTTAAGGTTTCTTGTGAAACATGGCGCAAAACCGAGAGGTTTGTCTGTTTCTGTACAATTACCAGAATTTATAAGTCTTTGTATGCAACGTTTGGAAAGAAGTATGGAAATTAAGAATTCCTTATTGCTCTCATCCAAATATGTAATAGAGTGAGAATTTTGTATTTATTATTTAGAAATTTTGAGGAAGCTTTTTATCATGAGGACGAAAAATAAATTTTTCAATTTTTCAAATATAATTTGAGTTTATAGTTTGGTAACATAGATATAATTCTGCATAGTCACTCGAATGTCATACTTGGATTGTTTCAAAATCAGTTAATATTTGATTCCTGTAATTATAAGTTAGTTTGTGATTAAATATTTGTAGAGATATAACAATGGGTCATGAATGTGTTGTGATACCGCTGGAAAATGGTACTAATGATGGAGCGACGTTGAGTCCAGATTTTGAATATTTAAGTGTCATTACTGATGTTAATTTCTTCCGCACTCATGTGGACTTTTCTCTCGTTTGTTTTATTTTACAAATAAATATCTACGATACTCATGAAAAGTAATTAAAAAATACATTAACTTAATAAAAATTTATGATGATTAAATTTTTTGAAAATTCTCCATAAAACTTGTTAGTTGCATAAATTTTAGGTATCGTAGTTTTTGTTTCCGAAAATCTACCATTTTTGATCAGTTCTAAAAATAAATCACTATTTTATGTTAAAAATTTGGAAAAATTTATATATTTCTGTCAGGTGTGCCACTGCACTAATGATTGTAAAGAAGACTGTCCCTGTAATTCTCGCTGTGTATATGACTCAAATGGCCGACTCACTGATGAAACAATTGATTTAGCGATTAAAGGAGCATTAGGCACTGTATTGGAGTGCAGCACATGCTGTTTCTGTTCAATTAATTGCAGGTCAAGAGTAGCTCAAAAACGTATTCGTTGTCGATTACAGGTATATATAAAAAACCTTGATGATATCATGACGTTTATATCGCTTTATCACTAAATAACCTGACAAAATTTCAAGAAATTTTGAAATTTTTAGATCTATCGTTCAATAAAATATGGATGGGCTGTAAGAGCTGTTTCTTTTATTCACAAAGGTAAGTTTATTTTTTTTAAAATCTCCTCATAACTACACACGTATCTTATTTCCAGTATTTATAACAATTGCAGGAAGTTTCATATGTGAGTATACTGGCGAGCTTATTTCAACGTCTGAAGCAGATGATCGTACAGACGACGATTATCTATTTGAAACCGTGGTATACAATAAATTTTTCATTTAGCTTAGGACCTATCTCATTTTGACTATTTTTCAAATTTTACATATGTGTTCTTTTCATTCTTTTTATTGCTCAGAAGGTTTAAAGATTTCTAAATTTTAAAATACAAATTACAAATGTATAAAATTACTGCTTTATTATTCCGAAATCGGTGAGATAATACTAAACAATTATAGGATTGAATCATACAAACCATTACTATTAACATCTGTTTAAGCGATACTTGATCTATTAATTCTGTTATGTAGTCATATTTTTAGGACTCATTATCTACACGTTGTATTGATGCAAAATTCAAGGGGAGCGTGTCTAGATTCATTAATCATAGCTGCGATGCAAATGTAGTAGTTCTTCGAGTTGTATGGGATGCACACACTTGTCATTTACCACATATTTGTTTTTATGCAAAAAGAGATGTGCAAGAGGTAGGAATTTCTTATTTAATACACTTTCTCAGTAAATTAGTTTTTTAAAACGTGCATTTTGCATCACTTAAGGGAGAAGAATTAACTATTGATTATGGAAGTCAGTGGTGGAAAGTCAAATTGAAAAAATTCGCTTGCAAATGTGAATCGGAAAACTGTAACTATACAGACGCGATTCGAGAGAAATTTTTGGAATCACAAGAGAATGAGAAGTCTTCCAGTTCAGTAGAACAAAAAAAAATGTCTTCCTAAAAAATATATATGCTCGGTACTTGAATTCACTGGTCTTAATTGCATTTCAAACAGGAACTAGTCCACATTTCCAGCAAAACTTTTCTACTGCTTCTCATGACATCTCCAATTATTTAAACGTGATACATTACCCCATGCATGTGTCGTCATGTGATTTAACTGAAGCATGCTTGTCTCGTAACTACTTAGTCTACGCCATATTTTATATACTAGACAGGCTGTACACGCAAATATAACCTTGAGCATTTTAAAGTCTACCTGATCAAAGACACTGTGTATTCCCGAATGCTACCTAGTCACGTTTGCTACTTCATATGAAGTAATCAAGGCGATAAGATTCACTTGGTCACTTATAATTTTACTCCCCAGTAGTGTTTACCAAATTGCTGCCACCTCATTTAAAAAGCTGACATCTGCTTTTTCATTATATCATATGCATCTCCCATCTTTCATTGTTTTCCAAACTCAGATAAAAATAAATTTAAAAATCCTGGAAACCAAATGCACAGTATACTGCTCTATAACAATTCAAATTTTTATTCTGTACTTGTTAAAACGTGCAAAGATTCATCCTTCGCTCCTAACATGGTAGGCCTTCACACCATTGCAAGTCATAAACTGTATGACATAGAGTAACTAAACATAAAAATGAAAACAATGAACAATCAACAATGAAGAATTTCGTAAAACAAAAAATCAAACTAGGGTGTTGCCTTTCCGTTTGAGATCGTGGAATTGAGTCTCACCGAAAACCCATGAGAAATTCTTGAAATTTCCATGTACTCTGCGACTTGAAGGATTGTAGTGCTCGCCGTAACACCACAAAAAAAAGCTTCAAATCCAGGTCTTGGGCACTGAATTACAAATCAGACACACTGGCAAATTTAGTTGTTGGATCAGCTGCAACATTCCACAGGAGAAAATTATGTTACTTCTTCACCCGTCGCATGCATCCTTGAAACAATCAACGAATTCAGTTGTTGCAACTTTGCTTTCTTCTCGATACTGTTACGGGAACCACTACAATAATCGCAAGTACTAGCTTTCCAATTTTCCGGAAAGAAAATTTTTATTGGAGGTATAAAAGAATGGAGATTACATAAAGATCATGGCTAAAAAATGAAATTTAGTTCTTTTTTCTGGATGGTGTCAATAGATTAAGAAAAAAGTATTTGAGATAAGGTTTTTTATGAACAATAATATTCATGAGTATAAGAAACTGGTGGCAAACTAGTGCTACGGTAGGTTATTCGAGGATTCATCCAATTTGGATTTTGTGGGTACTCCTCAACGTAATTAAAGTGCGCAGGATATGGATGCAATGGAGCTACTGCAGGCTGTGCGACTCGATACGAAATTATGTGCTGCTGCTGTTCATAATGGCTTTGCCTTATATGCTGCTGTTGATGTACATTATTTTTTGGAGTAAGAGTACAGACGCACACGCTTTTACCACGAATGATAAAATCACGTATTTGGCATAGACGCTTCGCCACACTGTGATCATTAATCGTGACAAACGCAAAACCACGATGTGGCATAGGGATAGAAACTCGCTCTACCTGGAAATAAAAATTAAAGACACTATGAACCAGTCAATTAACTTTTAAATGCATAAACATAAAAAGTAAGGTATTAGATTCAAGATGTTAATTTTGTCCTTCATATTTCCATCAAAATAGTACCCATAACATATAACAAAGTTTTCAAACAATGTGTTTACACATGCTAAGAATTTTCATATATATCACTTTTCACCGAACTCCTGATTCATATTAGCGAATTAACACTTGGAGAAATTTAAATGCGAAATACTTGCATTGGCATATGGAGAAATTTTTCGGGCTTCAGTATTGAGTGCATCGAATATATCTTTTTCTGTAATTGCATTCCATACACGTCCCACGTACAACTTGGTCGATGCCGAATCCTGCGTCATATTCATCCCAATATTTGTTTTTTGAGGCTTATTGGCGAAGTGATTTGGAAACTTCACCTAAAATTTCAATTTCTGCATAAACCATCTAATCAAGGGCTAGAATTAATGAATAAAATGAGACCTGCTATATTACACATGATGCATAACCATCTCTCGCATTATATACATATTTGCGACGTAACAAAAAAAATAATATAAATGAAACAGCCATACTCTGATCCTTTAACAAAAGAGACGATATTTACAAGGAAATCTCTTGCCTTATCCTGACAACGAAAATTTTCAAACTTGAGCAGAAGTACCACTAGCCTGTGTCATTCTTCCATCGATAATAACTTCTCTATCAAGAAGAACCCTGTCCTGCGCCTCAATACTGACGAACTTAACAAAACCATAACCTTTCGGGAAGTTAGTTTTGAAATCGCGTTTGACCTATGAAAATTACGGAAAACGGAATTCATCATCATAAGCAGCAAGGAAACACAATTTCGCAGACATAATGATAAACATTTCTGAACGGATATGTAAAAAAAAAGATCAGAACATACCTCAACATATTGAACTTCACCATATTTCTCAAAAATATTTTTGAGTGTTTCTTCAGTTGTTTTGAAAGAGAGATTAAGCACGATTAGATCAACAGGTACACGACAATCTTCATTCAGACTACCATCTAAACCAGATCGTTTTTCTTCTACTAAATCTCCCACACAATCGTTTGATGGTCGCTTTCGATCACTAGAACCTGAAACAAATGTGCTTAAAATACAACTAACGCATGACTTTTGCTAACATTTGCTGACTCTTCATATACATAAAAATATAAATGTCTTTTTGCAGAAAAAGCTGAATTCAAAATGCATCAAAAAATTCACACCCTGCCAGATATATTGTTCTAGGTGTCCCCATGCTATTATGGGACATAATCAAATTCACCAGATACTTGTCTTAACAAACATAAGTAAACAACAATTTTCCCCATAATTTATTTCTACTGGCAAGAATGCTATATTAACAAGAATAATTCTGGCAAGTAAGGTTTAATATGTCTCATAAAGTTCCTCAATTTAAATACTCTTCTAATTTGCAAAAGTAAAGCTTACTGATCGAGAATATTGCCACAAAGCGTCGCTTTCCCCAGCCTCCTCTTGGAGGATATATACAACGTTTCTGATCATCAACTCTATAAATACAAACAACCTTATGAGGTTTAGTGAAAAGTCCCCGTTCCAGTTTTGTATTCACTGAAAAAAGATATAAAGTATACGCTAAAGTTCGATAGACTCCAGTTAAAGGATTCTTGAACTTCAAACCAATGGCATCAGGAAAAGAATGTGCAAGAGTAGCAATAGGCAGATTGCCATCGTCATCCAGCGGAATCTCTAGCATATTGCAACCAGCTTCGCTGGAAGTTACAATTATGTATCCATCAAAATCACCCACTGAAAAGCTGATTTTACGAAAGGCAATTAATCAATTTCGCATAGCTAAGATGACTTATGATTAACAATATTTGGATTTACTTCACTCAAAATGTTTCAACTCAATCTTAAAATAGCAAATTTTGAAACACAAACTGAAAACTACAGTATATCGATTCCTGATAAAGCAAAATCAAAAATGTATAATCATAAAAGAGTGAGAAAATTAAAAAAAAACTTTGCGTCACCCACAAGTAGGGCTGTTCTGAATACATGGGACATCAGTAGAGTGATTTGATGCTTCTGGTGTCATCTGATCAATAATTTTGGGCTCCTCCAGCATCTTATTTTCACTGTAAAAACAAGTAATAAATATCTACAAAAATAGTGACATTCACTATCAACTTTGTCGAAATAATCGCAGTTTAGAAATTAAAAAGAAAATATGCAAATGACAAAACGCATGTAAGCCCACAAAAAAAAATCTACGACAGAAGATCAAAAGTAACGAGATTTATAATACTATATATATTGCTCGGCTCTGCCGAATTTCCGAGCGGTTTTCGATCGCATCACGAAGTAAGAAAGCAAAAAATAGAGGAGAAACGAGAAAAGCGAAGCCTGGAATCATAAATGAAAACAAATGCAAAACAGGTGAGGTTGTTGAAGAACGCTCCATGAAGGTCGTTCGTGCGAAAGCACTCGGCCAGTATATCAGAACCATAAGAACTAAGTGCCGGTCCAGTAGAGCAAGAGTGCCGGAACACGGTTCAACGCGAGGATCAAG
>UYYF01005200.1:0-10371 GCA_900618365.1 Thelazia callipaeda
TATATGTCTGTCACATACAATCCAGGTTTCAATCAATGAGTAGCAGCGGCAATTATCGTGCCGTGCATCTTACCCTATCGCTTAAGAACAAGTGCACTGCTGCAATGTGCTCTGCCATTTTGGTCCTTTCATTTATTCCTTCCCCGTTATAATCGTCGTTATTATTGGTGATTTCCTCTCTCTTAACATCATCTGCAGCCATTATTCCTTCTAGTGACGAAAAGAGCGAAATACAGCGACCCCTAATTACACCCACCCACTTACCATCCATCAATGCACACCCGCACGCACACCGCTCATACACGCACTTACCATGGTAAAAAGTTGAGGAAGGAAGACATCAGGAGCCACGTACCATCATTGCTATTGCAATTAATAGAACTGATGGATTGTGCTGTTACTGATGATATGAGGATAATGATGACGTTATTGTTGTCATTGTTAATATTGATGAGTTGACGATGACGACATAAAACGCTCAGCATGTATTTAGATCTTATTTCATCTAGATATATTTATTTACATCAATGTGGATCTATCTGTCTATCTTTCTATTATTTACGTATCTGTATCTGTATCTTTTCCTCCTTCCCACTATGTCACCTACTGTTACCATTTTCTCTTCCAAAGTTCCAATTGACATTTCTATTGGTAGTTGTAGATTTGTAAAGTGGTAGTTGTTTCTGTGATACTTTTCTTTCCCGATGATCGGTTATAGATGCATTAGCATCCTTGTACTCCCGTTTTTAACTGTATTCGTTATAGTTCTTTCGGTATTACTATGAAATTTGGTATATCAGTATTTATCATGTATTTATTAATTACATTGATTTACCTTCATTTGTTAAGTGTCGAAATATTTCCGCCATTATCATTGGTATATTTCTTTATGTTGCTGTTATTGCTGCGTAAGTACATGTTATTCTTAATATGTTTGGTGTCACTGGTTGAGGGGTAGCTTTAGGCGTCTTTTGAGAATGTTGACCAGTTTACCACTGAATGTAACTGCTATAATTATCAATAAATCCAATTTTTAGCATTCTTACTTCAATACCATTATCGAATATCACTACTTTTAATCTGGTTTACTTTCGTAGAAATAGTTTGCAATATAATTTAGAAAGTTTGCTTGTAGAATTGATATTCCTAAATTTTTCTTCATATTTGTTAATGCTTTTGTGGTATATTTAACTCGGACTGTTTTCAATCTCCAGTAATACTAAATATCATTAATCTCTGGTTATAATATATGGTACTCTAACTGGGTTCAGCTACTAATAATGAAGTCAGTGTATAATGTAAAACTATTGCTATTTGCATTCTCTATTTCTGTTGCAGTAATGGGAGAACTTGGGACATTTTTTAAATGCAATGCTCTTACAGCAAATCACGGGAAAGTTATTGATTTTCCTGTTAAAATCGATCAGTGGAAAAAAATCTTTTGCACAACAATTTGGTGTTTGCTGCGCAAAATGAAAGATTACGCACACATTTTTCTTGAAATTCAGTGTTCATGCACTTTGTTCATTTCATGGAATTGAATGTCTTAGGCAGTAGAACAACATCGTAGTTTACTGATTTTCTTTGTGTTCCACCTGAAATTAGCTATTGCCAAATTTTGCGCTTCTTTATTAACTTTACAATACATGCTATTTACATAGAAATTGTTTATTTTATCCTTGTTTGGTTGCTTTTTGCCTAAAAAGTTTGTTTCTTCGAGGTTTAATTCTTTAACTTTCTCATCCTTCGCAGTCATGCCTACTGGAGCGTAAATTACATAGTTTTTTGTAGTATTTTGCATAGTTCATGAATGTTTATACTAATTTTAGTTCCAAGAATAATTAAATAGACGATGGAGATAAGGTCTATCATGTTACAAATAGTTACTCGACTTACCTTTGGTGATAAAATTTGTCGAATTGTTCGAAACTGATTTCCTATTAGTGGAAGAAAGATGTTACTAGTAATAGTAATAGGGAAGGTGCGTGATGAGTACTAAATGAAAGGAATTAATTTCTTACGTAACTCATGTTTCCTCCTATTTCAGGATAAACATGTTTTGGGCATTTACACACATGTTTATGTTTGCATTTATAGCAATATTAGCATCATTACCTACCTATAGTTCGTTCTGTTTTCTCTTTTAAGATATGAAAGTTAGAGATTTGGAAGAAGAAATCCCTTTCAAGTCCATACATTTTGAGTAATATGTTTTCTTGTTTCTCTGGTTATTTTTTCAGATAAGATTTAGATGTGTTAAAATTAGAGATTTTTGCAAAATTTATATGACCGTGTAATGTGTCATATATTTTTGTCATTTCAAATTTCAGTAGTTGTGAATCACTTTATACCAGTACATTTTGTGCCTGTGGAAAGCAACGGTTGATTTTAAGCTGTCGCAGAAAAATTGATATAAGTATTAATTGCATGGAATGTGATGAATTCTTTGATCCGAATAACATTGATAGAGTAGATAAGCTTTTGTTATTATTGTTTATGTTGTATAGAGAAGAATGTATTTGTATGTAGTCAAGAACGTGGGTTGATTTAAAAACTTTGAGTGGTTTTCATGAAGTGCATTGGGGGCACATTATTTTCGTTTCTTCTCTTTCAAGTATCGCTTTTTTCGCGTTCTTTATCTTCATAAAAAGTAGCGTTATTCTCTTTCATATCCTTTATAATATTTTTAGTTTATTCTGTCCAAGGTACTTTTTTAGATCTTTCATTTTCACTGCCAACTGCATGCTCATAATAGCAAGCGCTTGGTGGTAGAAACCATCTCTTAAGATGTTGTCGTCAGTTAATTTTGTATCCATGAATACTTTCATGCACCATGCAATTTAAACTGTGTTGTGATAGTTTGTCAGTTAAAGTGTCGGAAATGATTTAAGATTTAAAGTCTGGCATTGTTTTATGAATAATAAAGTAAGGTAGGCTCTGTTATTTCATGAAATAGAATTTGCGTGAGATAAGTCACTTTTGTTTCTTTATTGTGGTTGGAAATGTGAGAGTAAGGATACACAAAATATATTGATATTATTTTCTGTTATGAAAACTTCAAATACCATTAGATTTAGTCAAGCATTCTAAAAGCTATATATATTTATATAATTTCATTTTATTTTAATTTATTTTATCTTATATATGAGTTTTGTTTATGTATACCATCGATATTTTGAGGACCGTGGATCGTGAAGGTGTGATCGGTAGTAAAATTAGGCTCCAAAAGATCTTCTTTTATAAGTGGTTGGTTATGTCGTAATGGGAGTGAGAGAAACTAGTTCTTTGGTTAGAAGTGGATGCGGAGGAACACGTAAAGCGAATTCTCGAGGTCTCGTCCTCTTCACCTTCGGCATAAAATTTAGTGTGTTAATAACAACGAGAAGCGAGAAGGAAAAGTTAGTGGATAGATAGATAAATGTAGTTTACACACATACAGGCAAATAGCAAATAGATGTATGATGTCTGAGCAAACGAGCGGAGAGTTGAAGAAAGTTACTAGATCAATAAAAGAAGTTTTTTATTTTGGACTTGAGAGAATGAGCGATAAGTTGGGGCTTATGAGAAAGTGTATGTGCTAAAAAAGGCTTAGAAAGTATGTGCTAAAAAATAAAAGGATCTTGAGATTTTTGTGCCGTTGCTGCTATAAATTGGATGCAAATTAAGGCTTGCTTGTGTTTTCACCGAGTCTTATTTTCTTTAACCGCGAGTTCTATGTCATCATAATCTATCTATCTAGCATCTTCGTGTTCTTACTCTCTTTGTTCTCCCAATGTTTAATTTTTAACATCTAATATTTCAAAATTTGCAGATTGAGAAGAGGAAAAAGAAAAGGCAGAGTTGAAGAAACATTGAAGGTGGTGGTGGAAGGAGTTGAAGGAGACAAACGTATTTATTCAATAATCATCATTTGACAACGATCCCACTTTAGATCGAGAAGCTTTATTATTAATTAATTCAAATCGTCAGAATTAGCAACAGCAGAATTATCTCAATCTAATGAAGTGTTGTGGTATTTAGAGCATAATATTGCTACTGTGTTATGTCGCATTTGTTATTGCTATTATTGCTGTTACTTTTTTTACTGCTGCATCCACCAGTACCTGTTTTGTCGCTACGTTGCACTAGTTGCACCAGAGTAGTGTCTTTTTGTGATGGTGATCTTGCTTCTGCTTATTTCATCCAATCTCGCGTGACATGCCTAAAATGTGATAATTTCCTCTCCATGGAAATTTGATGGTTATTTTTGAGAAAAGATATTTTTACTTCTTATATTTGTTCATTTTTACTTCAATTATCGTTCCAATGTATGCAGTCTTTTTGCACAATATTATGTCATTGGCTGTCGTGGTATTTAACTAACTGAGAAATAAGTGATTTCAAATCCTTCTTGAAAAACATAAAATATATTTTGCTGTTATTTATTGCTTTCTGCCAATTGGACGAGTAATTTGTGGTTGGTCAAGGGTTGCAGTTCTGTGCTCTATTATCTATACATGTAATAGAATCAGATATAAGTGTATTATCGACTGAAAACCCGTCAGAAAAAGTTATTGTACCAGTCCTCTTATCCAAAATTATTTAAATATTTCATTATATATTCAAGCAATCTTGTTACTGTTTCTGCTAGCTATTCATTGCTGTTATTTATAATTAGTACGCCTACAACCTCTGCAACTTCTTATCTGTCGTTGTCGACTGTCAGTTATTTACAATTGCACGCTATTTTTCATGGTTCTGTGCCAGCATTAGCTAAACCTTACAGCAACATTTCATTATGACCACCAATGGTGGAAGTCTTGAAGATTGTCATACTAACGTCTTTGCTTTGGTAAAATTTATTCACCTTAATATATCTACCAGTTTGATGAATGAGTAAGGTGGGGTATCGTTTGAGTTATTCTCATAATGTTGTATAGTGATTTCTGAATTGCTAGTTCGTACTATAATTCGTTCAAAAATCAACTCATCTTCAAAATGAGGGTGAAATCGAAATATGAGATCATTAAATTTATTGTAAATAAATGTCATGGTACTGGTAAGGCCTTTATAAATATTATCAAAGTGGTTTCATTTACGTGTGATTTAAAGTTCTGAGGTATATTTGAAATGGATTACTGGATTAACTTGCTTTTATGCAATTTAGTTATACTTTTGATAAGAATTGCGGAAGAAAATAATTGGTTCGTAGAAGCTGTGATTTAAAACTTGATCGTTTATTTTTGTAGTACAAGAGTTTGGATGAAAATCTTACTCATGCTTTTAAAACCAGTCAATTAAAGATGAGCCGTCGCTGAAGTAATTTTTAGTTGATGTTTATTCGTAAAGTGCCGTTATCTCTAACACTAAAGGTAATTCTCCTTTTTTCAGACCGAATTAAATGGACTAAAATGGAAATGTCTGACTACACCAATATCACGGCGAGCATGGACAAGCTTAGAGCAGGATCCTATATTAAGTGCATATGCAAAATGCTTGCAAGCTGGAATTCTATGTGCTTGGAGACGACAGCCACCTCAACCAAGCGGAACTTTTGCTGCAATGCAGTTGCCCGATTATCGAATTGATGTGATAAAGGAGCTATGGGTTTTTTGGTATTCACAAGAGGAGCCAGATTGTCTTGCGGAATATACCAGTCATTTGGAGTGTAGGCCTTTTACGCTTTCTCAATGTCTTTTCAGAAGTGTTTAATTGATCAGCTGTTGTGAGTTGTTCATGTTATATGAATGATTCATGAGCTTAAAGTTGTGCTAAAAGTTTTAGCTTTTAAATTTGTGGTCGCGAATAACTCGAATTTACAAAGTTTAGAAGTTCCCGTAATGTAAGTCGAAATCAATTAGTAAAATTCTGTTTTACTTATTGGGATGTGCTCGTTTCCAGTATGACACATTTTCCCACATTTATAAGTATTTAATTATCATGATAATAATTTGTCAGTTTGTGATTAGCACGTATTTCAAATATTTGATTAGTGCCGCTGCTGTTCTCGTTTGACCTACAGCATTTACATTAGTTTCTGGTTAGAATTTCATCCATTCATTTCTCATTTATTTAAGTTCTAGTCACTTTGAACGATATTTTTTGTAGGGAAATGTTTTTAACAGCTATTTGCTTGTTTAATTAGATATAGAGAAAGCAATTGAGAGGGATGTATGAAGAGCTTTTGTACTGTCAAGAAGCAGTTTCTAGGTGCTGAAGATGGCCAGGGGAATTGGTCAATACCTGGCATACAGTATGAAACGCGGACATTATTTTTTAAGGCACTACATAATCTTATAGAACGGTAATTGTGAGAGACTTTTGTATGAAAATTTTTAACTGCTTTTAAGTGTTTAAGTGTTTCAGTAAGCAAGAATTTTTCGTGTTGTATGTAGATGAAACTGCACAAAAATTAGTTTGGTGTCTTTAGCTTCGAGTCACGACGTAATTTATCCTGCATTAACTTTCTAGTCGTGTGTCTTGTATTTTACCCACAGATAATTGACTGAGATCGAAAGTAACTTTACTGGATCTGATGTTTCAGCAATATGTTGAAGAATGGATACATTCGTATTGGAAAATATTTTACGCGTCCATATGAAGTGCCTTCATCGGATCGTATTCATTGCTCACCCAGGCATGTTTCTCTAAATTTCTAGCTATTAATTTGCTAAATTTTTGCGTAATTGTAAGCTAATCAAATCTATATTTGCGTTTTCTTTTACAACTTTATTGTAAGTCCAAAGCCCTTGTTTGTGTCTAAGACTTTGTTTTCAGCTACGTAAATGGGATCAGTTTCAATTTTTTTGTACATGGTGAAAATATTGTTTGTGCAACTCTTTCTGTTCAACGTCAGCCGACCTTATTTCGTCTATCTCGACGTCATTTAGATTTGAGTAAAAAACAACCAGTGATATTAGGCCCTTGGTCAATGCGTGCCGTATTATTGCCGGAGCAACCACTGATTGTAGATTCAACTGCACAAATGCGTTGTCAACCTTTTGTCCCTCAGTGCGGTATGCTTTGGCAACTCGACATCGTTTTATTTTTCCTCCAAGCTAAAATTTCTAACTTTATTAAATTCCAATTTGAAGATAACGTTATATAACTAATTAAATATCGATATTTGAATTCTGTTACTGCTTACAAATTTTTTGTTAGTGAAAGTTAGCTGTAATTGCTAATTTATAATAACGAATGATCTCCATAATTTAAAATAAAATCATTACTCGTAGTCATAAATTGCATAGTTTTTTAGGTAGCTTTTCAAGTACTTCAGCACCTTATACAGGTATTTGTCGTGAACCATTATCTTCTGTTGCTCATGAGATGAATCTAGTACCGTGCTCATCAGTCAATTCAAGCACAGTTTGTAGTGGTCAGGATAATATAGGAATTATTTCCAAAATTGCTGTTGATAAATTATGGTCCGAATGGCTGCAATTCTTCTGTTTAATTGTCAATGATGAAAGAAATTTAAGTTCTGCCGACACCGTTGGTTACGTTGGTTATACTGAAAATGTTAGCGTTTGGTTATAATCTAAATTCTGTCACCTTTCTAACAGACATCGATAACTTAAAATTATAACAAACGTGCTTCGTTGCTTTGCTGGCCGCTTAGATATCAGAAGTCATTTTGGACGATAAACATGTCTTTTCCAAGATTTGTCGTAATAGTAGGTTTATAAGTCTAGTTAACATTTGTATAATATCCTGTATTATTCAAAAGATTCTGTAACTCGAAAATTTTCTTTGCAGACATCATCAGTGAGAAGTAGTATGCCAAAAATGGTTTTGGTAGATGTAGATGGTGTTCATATGTGGTACCCAAGTTCCTTAATTGTTGTCCAGGCCTCAGATGACCTTCTAATAAGGTTTGATAATAATTAATTTAGAAATATTTTGCAAATGATGATAGTTGCAGTCGTTATTATCGAGCAAAAAAAAATCCTATAGTTTTAATTGAAAATCCTTCACAAATCTAGTATAGTACGGTGTAAATAGATCGTACTTTTAAAAATTATTTTTCCTTAACTTGAATTTCATTAATTATGAGAAATATTATCGATGTTAGCATGTTTTGTGTGATATTGGGTATTTAGACAGAGTGATGAAAATGATAACGATGAGAAGGCGGAATTTTTCAACAGCAGCGTAATTAATAGTAGTTATAATACACGTACACCACCAGCTAGTGCAGGACATACAAGGTTGAGGAGTACTCCATCATTTAGACGACGAAAAAAAAGGTCAAGCGAATGTGAAGTAGGACCAGGTGGTGAACAGCATAATGTTATGTATGGGACACTAGTCAATGGGGCACGAGCAGCGCAGAGGTTGTTCCGATTCAGTTGATTTCATGATATAAATTGATTGGTCCATATATATGTATATATAGCTTTTGGAGTAATTCAGAGCAAATTAATCGTTCCTTTTTACGCAATTAAAAAAGATAGCCCTAATTTTCAGTAGCTTTCGTAAATTGTCTATCCTTATTGTAATTTCAGATTTTTCGAAGAATCTTTCATTGCTCCTACTACTAATAAACGAAAAGAAAGTACAGAGTCACCTCCTTCTTCTGGTTTAGGTTTCTTGATGTCAGCGGCAACCAGTGATGATGATTGCCGGTAATTTATTCCTTCTTGATTAATCTTTCAAATAAAATTTCTAATCATAGTACTTGAGGCTGTGTCAAGAAATTTGTAAGCAGTAACAGAATTCAAATTTCTAGATTTATTTAGTTATATAAAGTTAACTTCAAGTTGGAATTTCACGGATGGGATTCGACGACGAGATCGTGAAGAAAATTGTGGTTGTCGTCAGTGTCAGATACGAAATTCTCACTTGCAGCATTCTGTTGGGATCGATGACACGTCTGATTTGTCATCTCAGTGCGCATCATTACAGCAAGGTATAAAATATTTCTTATTATGCGAGCTCATTTGCCAAAACCGTGGTTGTGCATCTTGCAAATCCTAAATAGTCTATCGTGTTATCTATCTTTTTTCGTGAATTCGTTGTTGTGGGTGAGTAAAATCACTCAATGTTTTAAAATTTCATGAGCATTCATGATCGAAAAATAACGTTAAGCATCACATTGAGTGTTTAGATTTGGAATTCTAATTTAACTAGAGATCGCATTTACTTTAAGACGCATGTCTTACCCGAGAACCTAATCAGTTGGCCCATACAGCTGTTAATTTCGTTAGTGATGGAACAACAAATCTGGAAGAAAGGAAAAAGTTGGTTGACTGTAATTTTATCATATTTGAGACATGAACAATTTAACTTTGCTTTCATAATACAATTAAGAAGACAGAACAATATCAAATGATATCATAGAATACTCTCTCTAAGCGAAGCATCAAGTTTTCTTATTTCTTTCAAGAAAGACTATAATGTTTCATCGTCGTTCGTCATCATTTGTTCGCTCTCCATCACCTCCTCGATCACCTCCTTGGGAACGGAAAATTCTGGCAACTAGTTTGAGAACTGCAGATGGAGGACGTAACCTTGATTGGATTCTTGAGAGTGATTACCGTTGTTCGATGACTGTTTCACGCTCTGGACGTTCAGAATTGCTACAAGGTCAGAAAAATTTTTTGCTTTTTTTTATTTGAGAAAAACGAATTTATTTTTTATATATATAGTTAGTTTTCTGTGGAAGTTAGTTTTCGTTTTCGCTTTATTAAGTCTGGCGCTGGATCGCATTTCGACACTCTGGCTGTATTTGCTGTACTAATCTTGCACTCAGATTTGTTATGCTCATCGTTTTCACTCCGCCCTCGTAAAATCCACAGCGAGCATCGAATGATATGCTTCTTAAGCACTATCAATTGGATATGTGCTTCGACGTAATCAAATATACTGGTCTTCTTCGTTCATTTCTATGACTATCCCATCCCGTCATCACATACGAAATTATTTTGGTCCTGCATTTTATCTCTGATCCAAGCTTATTAGCTAGTAGGTCATATTTTCGGTTTTTCTCAGTCTAGACTGCTGTCAACCTGCCCTGACTAGTAATGCAAGCCCCTATCCGGATTACTTCACGTCACTTCTTATCACAATCATGATATCCAGTCGATCCGCACTTATCTTCTTAGCTGTTCTTATTCGCGTTTACTGGATAAACTTTTTGCTATTTAGTACAGTTTTAGCTAATCGCTCAGTTCTCACTAAAATCTCTGCACTTCATCGTAGGTTTCACGGGTAGGTGCACTGTTTTCCACTATTCCAAGGTACCCCTTAGTTCCTTTCAATAGCGCCGCCTTATCAGCGCATACCTCTGTGTTAGTGTATGACTTTGCTGGACTTACTTCTAGCCCTACCACGTCAAGAAATCTTTCAACTTCTTCTGCCATAGATTTCATGATATCCTCATCGGTCGCA
>UYYF01005219.1:0-10132 GCA_900618365.1 Thelazia callipaeda
TATGCAATTTTTATAAAAATACTAGAAATTTTGATAAAATTTGGTGAAAAATTCACTTATTAAAAGTGGTCATAATTGGATAGTATGTAATAATCGCTTAATTAATTATTTTACACTATTTTTACCAAAGTATTCCTGAAGAAAATAATAGAAAAGGTAAAAAATATAATCAAAACTGATGAAAATGTCTTAAACCACAGTAAAATGTTCAAAGGACGGTTCAGTAGAAGATAAACTGCGCGTAGGTGGAAAACGGATCAGTGTAGCAGCAAGAATTGATATGGCTCATCAGATAGCACGTGGACTGGAATATCTACATTCTAAAATGTGTATTCATAGGTAAAATGCTTCTAACTTAGTAACTTTTGTTTCTGTTTGATTAAAAAAATTTTATTTAAACTACTGATATTTATCAAAGAAATGTTTTATTAATTCCTGTGCAGCTGATCATATGTTGAACCGAGCCGTATAAGTTCAGTGAAGCTTCTTCGTTTTTGAAAATAAATCATTGGTTGCCAAAAAATTCAAAAATTTTTATCTCAACTTTTGTTTTTACTTTGAAAAATGCAAAGTTGAATAATAAACGTAAAAATTTATTTACTGTCACAAACTTTTTCTTCATGAGTCGATACTTTCACGTATATATGCAAAAATTTCAGAGAACTAATTTATTGATGCAATTTTAAAATATAGCAATATTTGTATATTTTCATAGTATTTCATAGACTAATTTTTTAGAAAACGGTAAATTACTGATTCAATTAATTTGAATTTGAGAAATGCCTTGAAGTACATAATAATGGATGGTATATTTTTTAACTGTTTTCAAGTTTAGAGATATCGCCACACGTAACTGTTTACTTTCTGGAAGTATCGTGAAATTAGCTGATTTTGGAATGTGTCGAGCAACATTAGTGTATAAAATTGACCTTTCTAAGCCACTGAATGTTCGATGGCTAGCACCCGAGGTTTTTTTTTGACCTGATAAATTTCAGTATTTATGTCAAGGTGAAATAATTTTTTATCTCAAAGATGAAAAGCATATTTTGAAAGACCTAGAGACTGTCCCGATGTTATCAATTTGCATATAAATACTACAATAATTAAGGTATGGCGATCAGGTGAAACTCGATTTTGCACAGATATTTATGCCTTTGCAATCACACTTTGGGAGTTATTTGAGATACCGTATATACATCCATATTCCACGTGGAAAGCATACAAAGTCAAAGAAAAAGTATTATACAATTTTTGAAGATTTTTCCGATAATTTTGATCAGTAATACTCGACTTTTTTAAAATAATTTAATGTAGGTAATGGCAGGATATCGTTTACCAAGCCCAAGTGATATGCCAGATAGTGTAATAGCTCTGATGCGAAAATGTTGGGATCAGGAGCCTAAGAGAAGGCCAACAGCTGCTGAAGCATGCGCAGAACTTGAAATCATCAACAAGGTATAATTGAGATTGCTATGCATAATTAATAGATATCCATAATTAATAGGTATTAGTAATTAATTAACTAGCAAAAAAGAACCACAATTTATACAGATATAAAATTAGTCATACGAGCAACATTTCAAGAATTTTGTAAAGTGTTTGTACGACTACTTTTCATCGAACAATTTTGAATGCATAGAATTACACTTTGTAAGTAAACAAAATCACATTGAAAAAGAATAATTTTTTGCAGCAATATAATGGCGAAGAAGATATTCGTACAGCAGTTTTCACGCACTCTCCAGCGTTTGATGACTTAGCTTTAAGCTCCTCTCAACGTGGTCGTCCATCCACTATCGAACGCTAATTTAGAATGATAATTGAGCTGCTAGCGTATTGAAGCAACAAAAAATTATTACAAGCATACATTATACGTGTTCATTAAGAGAAAATGAATTTTTAATTGCTAACTTCTCCATCCAATTACGTTGATTTTACTGCTAAGTATTTAGATTTGATTCATAAATAATCGAAACATTAGATTGAAAATTATCTCAACAGTACTCCAATAATGCTTACAAATTTTTTAAATACTTGTTTTTGTCAAAAATTATTAATTTATTACTTGTAGTTATTAATTTATTTGTAATAAATTGATAATTTTTAACAAAAATAAGTATTTAAAAAATTTTGTAAGCATTATTGGAGTACTGTTGAGATAGTAAAGGAACAATGTATTACGTTTAATAAAACAAAATTATTTTTTAATTTATGCAAATGAAATATAAATGAATGAAAAATATGCAAATTTTTAATAAAATATGTCATAATCTCTGCTCACTCTTCCCCTTCTCCCTCATCATCCTCGTCCTCCTTCTTTCCTTTATTTTTCGCTTTCTCTTCTTCTTCATCCTCATCTTCCTTCTCTGGACTTTTGCATTTCTTTTTAGGCTTTTCTGCCTCCTCCTCGTCATCTTCCTCCTCCTCTTCCTCTACTTTCTTTCCCTTTTTGCCCTTTTTCTTCGGCTTTTCTTCTTCCTCTTCCTCCTCCTCTTCTTTTTTCTTCTTCGTCTTTCGTTTTGCCTTCTTCTCTCCTTCGTCTTCTAACTTCTCTTCTTCTTTTGCATCTTCTAAAAAATTATTCCATTTTTTATTAATTACAATTAAAAATTTTTATTAATTATAATTAAATTAGTTCAAATATGAAAAATTATTTGTTCAAATGTTGTTAGCACTTACCGCCAGCTGTTGCTTTTTCTTCCTTCTTAACTTTCTTAGCTTCTTCTTCTTCAACTTTTAGTGCTTGCGCCTTTGGCAGTTCACCTTTTGCTTTTTTCTTCTCATCCGAAAACGACATTCCTTTGTACGTTATCTTAATTACACGTCGACACGCACCAATACTTGACTATAACATCGATCACGTCAAAAGTAGCGTTACTTTTTTGCAAAAATATACTTTTAGCTTTCAGTATTAGCTGAGTAACCTTTGTGTGCTTAAAACAGCGCATCCTTATTAATTACAAACAATTCAAAATGTTATTTGCTTGTAATACCAAAACGATTACTTTTTAAAACTTTTCACAAAATGCAAACTTCAGATTTTTTGCTTTCTTTCCAGCTTTTCCATGTTTTCATAGGATTGCTGCATTTATCTGGCGCTGGCGCCATAACTACCGTAAAATGGTCGTTTTTTTTTGGCTTCTTTGTAGGATCCCATTTTTTCAGTGTTAAAACTATTTTTTTCTGAAGCTCTTTTTTATATTTTGAATTTAATAAAATTTATTTAAAATTAGTCAATAATTAGTAAATCCATTGTAGAACTAAGGAAGGTAGTTTATAATGATGCATGACATGAACTTTATTTTTTCTCGCTCGTACAACCTTACATAGAACTTTTCAGTTATTAAATATTAATTGTCAAGCACAAAACATCAGCCATTTGAAATAATTATCAAGTTAGAAAATGATCAAAATCACTGCTGTTCACTGATCAGTAAGATAATCGATTGTTGATGAAAAGCACCTATTCAAATATGGCTTAGAGATCGCAAATCGGCATAGCTTTTGATCAACATGATCAGTAATCAGCTTAGTGATTGCAGATCTCTAGCATGATCAGTGACTAGAACAGCAGTGATCAGCATGAGTTTTAATGAACTGGGAGAAATATTAGCACACTAACCGTGCTACCACAATCGATGTGTCCATACACAGGTTTCATCTTAAAGGCATCAGGTCTCGTGGTTTTCATTTTAAAAATGATAGCTTTATTCCAGTCATTCTTTATATCCAAATCTACAGTTTGACGTTCAGTTAAAGGTGTTGAGAATGTTACCTAAAATTTAAACCTTATGGAAGTATAAAAGTATAGCTATTGATCCCTTTTGAAACTTTTTGATGAAAATTTTAGACCATAACAATTTCCACTTTGGCCAACATAAAGTGTATCATATTCATGAAAACTTTACTCAATGACGTACTCTTACTTATTTTTATTAAAACTACATTTTTTTGTAGAATATTACTGTATCTACAACGTTCTAGTGGCAATTATTTTCATCAATCGGTACTAATACAAATTTTAATGCGCAAATTGAAATTAGTTCCTTAATTATAACTATTTGTACAATGAGACATTTTTATTTTTTTCATATAAAGTATGAAAACAATGAAATTTTCAAAGTGAGTTTTTCAGAACTTTTTGTAAAATCTTCGTGTACTTATTTTTCATAAGATATAGCAAAAAAAGAAGTGAAAAATAAATAAATGTTACAAATACTCATCACATAATCTTTGCCAAAGTAATGAGAAAATCTTCTAAAACTGTTAATCAAAGTAAACAATATAAGTTATTAAATAAAACATGATAATTATTATTTTCATTATTTCATTAGCATTAATTTTATGAACAAATTAACCACTGTAGGCTGCACTGTAAGTTTCTTGTCCATCTACAGTGAGAGAATACAATTTTTGCAGTTAGCAAACAGTTCGGAAACAAATTGTAAAATGGTTGTCATTACTACAAATTATCACTTTTAAATCGTTTTAATACAAATTTAAATATTCATTTGCTACAGAATTTTACGATATTAATGGCAAAAAGTGAAAGAAATAACTAAAAAAACGTTTATTTTCATTATGTATAAAGTTGATTTGGCTGCCAATTCCAATAAATATTTTTAATAATTATGCTTTTTTATGAAAATTTTTAAATTTTATTTTTCACGATTTTAAATTTTTCCGAAATAATAGCAATTAATTATCGATTTTCCTTTAATTTTCCTTCATAATCATTATTAATAATTCTTTTGTAAATATATTTCGTTTCAACTAAAACGATTATTGAATTGAAGTTGAACTTACAACAGAAAACTTGATTTTAAATTCTACTCCATCAATTATGATACCTTATTGGTATTAAGTAGTGTTATTTTGTTTTTGTGCTCGCATATATGTCAAAGATGAATATTAGTGATGAAAAGAGTGACAAGTGGATTAAAATTAAAGTTAATAATTTAACTTTTTGATCTGCTGAAGAAGCAGACATTATGCAAATTGAACTGAACTAACTGACCGCTCAACTTTTCTCAGCAAATTGCGACTAATTCTGAAAAATTTTTCATTCAAATAAAGTAGAATCAACGTTATTCATTTTATGACCTTACTTATTCCACTATTCTTCGCTCGCTAATAATTGCTGAATATTCTTGATTTACTCTATTTTTTTAAGTCATTTTGACTTTTTTCTTACTTATCCCTTCCATAATGTGACATTACTTCTCGTCTTAACTAGTTGTATGATTCCATTACAACTTTTACTCACGTTATTTGCTGAATTGAATTTAGGCATCGCTCAGAATGTCAGAAGTATTGGAAGTAGATACTGCTGCCCGTAAGTATTACTGATTATTTTGATTCTTTTTGAAAAAACTTTTTTTGAATAATACTTCTCATTGGTATCAATTCTTTTCACGAGATTCTACCAGAATGTTCACAAAGGCATGCATATCAATTTAAATCATTCTAATTACGACTGTAAAAAGTTGGCAAAACTTTCTATTTAATTAACAATACACGTTTCTTCTTTCAAAATTACGTGCGTAAAAATTGAAATTTTGTATTCTCAACAATTGAAAGACAGTAATCATTGGATTCTGTTTTAAAAATACCATTCATTTTTTTCAAATTCCCCTAACTGCTTGCATGTTTCAAATGTGGAAAGATGACTGCAAAAATGGATAGTTCTGAAAATGTTATTTAAAAACATTAGATAATCATTACATAACTACATTTTCAAAAGCTATTACAAAACTTATACCTCTGATAATACTTTGCTGAAAAGTTTCAGATGTGCATGTTGCATTTGTGAGAATGTCTGCAGCTGTCAAATGGATAAAATTTCGTCACTATTTTTGAATCCAAGTTCACAGAATACGTTACCATTTCCAACGCCACCGCATGAATCTCTAAAAAATACCCAGTCTAATTTGATGCTGAATCAAGATTTCATGGAAAAACCACCAGACAAAGTCATGAACGAAATACCAGATTATAATTCTCAAACAGTTATGATAAATGATCTAGAAAATAATCACTTAATAGCTATCAATAAGTCATTACCAGCACCAATGAATGTAAGGGCTGTTGAAAAGTTCTTCAGCAAAAATTTAAAACAGAGACTTAGATCTTCAGAGGAAATTAACGAAAAAGATGTGACTTCTAACGACGAACAAACAAATTCCAAAAGCAATACTTTTAACAACAATTACGACGACGAGAATGAAAATTATTCGACATCGAATGATGAGGAGAATCAGGATTTCAAAAGTGCACATGAAGAAACATCTAAAGGTGAGAAGGATTATGACAGTAAGGATGAAAATCTGCCAATATGGAACGATCAGAAGGAGCTTTCTGAGCAAAATAGAATTGGACAGGACTCAGAGATTCAGGAAGACAGTAGTGAAAGGAATGAGAATCAGTTATCTGTAGAAGATCACGATTATTATGATAAAAGTGAAGATCAAAAGATATCTGAAGATCAGAAGAATTCTCACGACATAGGAGGGAGTCAAGAACTTTCTGCACATCAGGATCATAATGAAAAAAAATCAAATGAAGTGGATAACTTAAATGAGGAATCACATGAGGTGGACGCAAATTCTTGTGAAAATAATTGTGAAGGATTGTGTGAAAATAATTGTGAAGAATCACATTTTCATCATGCAGATGACATTGCAGAATCTGAAATTCAAACTTCACAGAACAAGAATACAAGTGCAGAAGTTGAATCAGAAACTGATAGAGAAAGGGAATCTTGTAATGATGCCTCTTGTGAACACACATCAGCCAACTATGATCCCTACCTCGTGGGAGCTTCTTCAGGTAATTTGCAATCATCTCCTTGGCCACCAGCACAGAAGCCGACGGATGACAAGTGGAAAGCACCGAGAGAACCAGAGCAATATTCAGAAAATTACTATTATGCCGTCAAGAATGAAAAAAATTGCCAAATGGCAGCTTCTTCCAGTTCTAATCTAAAAGACCAAAAAAATGAAGAATGTAATTCTGTGAATACTTCTTCGGAGAAAGCATCTAAATTAGACTTTGAAGATGATATCCTACTCGAAAAAAGCAATTCTGATGAAATTAGTATGAGAAAAATGAAATTTGCTGACTCAGTTTTGAAGGATGAAAAAGTTGAAGGACCAAAACTTTATCATAAAAATTTATATAATGGCATTTTCCACAGTTTTGCAAATAACGAATTAAATAATCCAAAAAATACACGGAATGTAGAACGTTCAAATTCTAAAGCGCAAATTTTACCAGAAGCTGGAAAATTTCAATCAAAACGGTTTCTGTTACCAGCGATAGAACGAAGATTCAGTGATGAAGTTATCGAATATTTGGGTAAGAGGATGAAAGTACAAAATATAGAAAAAGATGGAAAAAGATGGAACAATGATGTAATTAAGTTGAAACCAAAGCTGCGCACTGATAATGAAGTAGTAGTGTTGAGGAATCTGAATAGCACTCAGAAGTCGTCATCTATCAAGCCTTTAATTCAACTAAGAAATTTTGATATAATAGCAAAATTTACTAACAACAAGAACTCACTGAGATCAAGTCAAATTAATACCAACAAAATCACAAGTAATTTCAGGTCAGAAAATTATTTAAAAACAAATCCTTATTTCTTGTTACCAGACAACCATACAGATGCAATGCACAATAAATTTGTTAATCAATTTGTACAAAATTTTAAACTTAGACCAATTTTGACTAGTTTTCTTGCTGATAGTAAACGTAAAATAGCATGCAAAACTTTGGATGGTTGCTCTGAGAAACAGCTAAAACAAGAAGTTAACTCTGAATCATTCCATAGATTGTCACCACAAATCAGAAGTTCTAATACTCTTTCAATTGATACAAATCAGAAAAAGATTAATAAGAGAAAATTAGAAAAATTACTTCGAATAAGAAACGCCAAGTTTTTTCATGCATCTGTCAATGAAGGATATTCAAAAAAGTTGGTAACCGGCAATTAATGTCACATTGAAACTTTTCTATTATAGTTCAGTAAATAACCAAATTTGGTTTTGAATAATTTGAATTTATTTTAGAATATGTATTTTTTCAAGTTTTTTCTTGTAGATAATTGTGTGATATTTCTTGTGTGCTCTCGTGATTTATATCTTTATTAACATGAAATTTATTTAATATTTTGTGCATAAAATAGTTACTTAATATTGATAGCAATTAATATGCACAGTGATACTTATGCAAATTTTGCTCAAAAGTATTTACTGTTCTGGGCAATAATTCGTGGAAATTTTAATCTCAGTAATTTCATGATTGCAAAGGGATATTTAATAAATTTGTAGCTAAATCTAAGGTTGCACTTCACGTCAAAATAGGAAGTTGAAACCTCGAATATTAACTCAAAGAAAATTTAGTCATATTTGGTAGAGTGAATTTAGATCTGATATATAGATGATTATTGCAGGTAATTATTTAAATGAAACTAAAATTGGCTCAGTTTACAAAAATAGAGAAAATAAAAGTTATTTAATATTCTAAACAAGTGATTAAATGATAACTCGATGACTTAACAAATTAATAACAAGTTTGGTGTCTTTGTACTTTATTGCTATCGTGCTAATTAATATGCTTATTGTAGTACTGGTGTTCTGCACTTAATAACACAATAAGTTTCAGAAAGATTTATTTATATTAAACTAATTCAAAGAATATGCATATATAGATGTTACTGAACTTTAGTAACAAATAGACAGAAATTACAGAATGTTTAAAAAATTAAAAATTTATCACTGAAAGTGCCAGAAGTTTATTTCTCGAATTCACGCCATTACTGGTAGCTTCATTTCTCGAACTTTTCATTTACCACAGCCACCACAACAGCAACAACCGCCTCTGTAATATTACAAAATCAGTCAAGTTGATCGAACATTCATGAATATCTCTTTCGCATTTAAAAAAAACACTTAAAATTGTAACAACTTCTGCATTACGTTTCACGCGCAAAAAGTTACGCTTAAAAAGTCTATTAGAGTGATAAAGTGAACATACAAAATGTATGTCTTGCTGTATAAAAGTTTTGTGGAAGGCATACTATTTTCTCAAGCGTAACACTTTTCATCAGAATTACATTACAAAAATTTTCCATTAGATTTCTATGCAATTCTTTGCTACACCGAAAAATTTCTTGATAAAGTTACATGTGTAAAGATTATTCTGCAATTTAATATTTGTTAATAATTAATACACGTTAACGCAAATTACATCACGTAAACTAGAAAAATAATATTCAAAAATTTGATGAGAAAAAAAATAAATTGCATACCCGCCACCTCCAAAAAAGATCGCATGAGTGGTTGTCACGAGGAAGACCAGAAGTAGGAGCAGATGTTGAAGCTGCAATGCAATCGATGCTACCATATTTTTGGTGAAGTTGATGTAGAATGTTGCCAACGAAAGTAAATGTGAAGTACAGATCGAGAAACTGCATTTAAAGACTTCACTTTGGGAGGGATTTACTCAATCCCACCCTTGTTGAATTCCTCATAATTCTTTGGATCACAGTGAAGATCAAATAATCATAACAATAAATGTTTTGTGCATGGAACTAATTCAAATTCTTCTCAGAGTGAAAATGAATATATCTTATACTAATATTCTGAACTATCCGATTATTTCCAATCTCAAGAATAATAACTATTTTGTATTCAAATTTTAATCCTTGCCTTCTAAAACAATAATGATTTTAATAGTTATTACTTTCAATTTCAATGAAATTGAGCGTGAAATAAATCTTCATTAGTTACGTTCATCTGATCTCACGCTTAGTAATGGAAAAAATTGAAAGGATAAATCTCTACATTAATTTTATTATCAAATTTATCATAAAATTTGACTGCTCTGATATTCAATATTTATATCACAAAAATGAATTCAGGAATACAAACATTATTTTTTATTATCATACTGATTCACTTATCTTAAAAATAATAATTCTCAATTCATAAAAATGATTCGCTATCATAAAAATAGTTATCGCTACAAAAAAATTATATTTATCATAGCTGTAAGTAAATGTATTTTGAACATAAATCTCTTTTAAACTTCATTCAAATTATTTGTAACATGCATGAATGGATGGATGAAA